>RPOG01007756.1:0-16798 GCA_008086565.1 Thalassoma bifasciatum | reverse complement strand
GCACAGCGTGCGCTGAGAGTCGCTGCAGCATTTGGACTCAAATTGCAGCCTTGGTCTGCATAAAAGCTGTGGGTAACATGGGAAAAGGATGAATGTGGTGTCGGTCTTGGCTCGACTACAGTTATTATGTATGATACGCACTTCCATCGCCAATATGTTGAATATGTGTATAGAAGCATCTGTTTATTTCAGATATCTGCTATAGAAACATAACAGAGAAGGATGGGGATGTAAAGAAGAAGAGAAATGATTAAAAATTAGTATTTAGGAGAGCTCTATCAATATTTTACAAAGGTTTGATACACATATTCCAACTATTTAGAGTTGAAATCTCTTGAATTTGTTCTTAACTTACAACAACAGTTCAGCCTCTGGGGATAATGAATGATATAAGCGCATCAGGCATACCCAGCCACTATCACGGATAGTGTTGTGACAAACAGCTCAGGACAAGAGTACTGAGTTAAACTAATAACCATAATATTTCACCATGCCACCAATAACATCAGGTTAACCATGCTAGTACCAGGTTGGACCCCTTTACCTCCAAAACTGCCTTAATTCTTGGTGTTATAGATTTAACAAGGAGCTGAAAACCTTCCTTAGAGGTTTTGCTCCATATTGACATGACAGCATCACACAGCTGCTGCAGATTTGTCATCTGAACATCCATGATGAGAATCTCCAGTTCCTCCACATCCCAAAAGAGCTCTACTGGACTGAGATCTGTGACTGTGGAGGTCGTTGGTGTTCAGGAAACTCATGGTCATGTAGAAGAAAGTAGTTTGAGTTGATTTGGGCTTTGTGACATGGAGCGTTCTCCTGCTGGAAGTTCCCATCAGAAGACAGTTCACTGAGCTCATAAAGGGATGGACATGGTCAGCAACAATACTCAGGTAGACTGTGACTTTAAACCAGGATCAGTTTGTACCAAGGGGTCAAAATGAGACAAGAAAATCTCCTCCACATCATCACACCAGCAGCTGAAGAGTTGATCCAAGTCAGGATGGATCCATGTTTTCATGTTGTTTCCTCCAAATCCTGAACCGACCATCTGAATATGGAGCAGAAATCCAGACTCCTGTGATTGAATAGTGTGTGTGAACTGTAGCCTCAGTTTCCTGGTCTTATCTGAAAGGAGGGTTATTCTCGTCTGACCTCTGACCTCTGGCATCAACAAGACACATAGTCCCCGAGAATCGCTGCTCACTGGAGATTTCCTCTCTTTGGGACCATTTTCTGTAAACCCTAGAGATGGTTGTGAGTTAAAATCCCAGTAGTTCAGCAGTTTGTGAAACACTCAGACCAACAACCATGTCAAATTCAAAGTCTCTTAAATCTCCTTTCTTCTCCATCCTGATGCTCAGTTTGAACTCCTGCAGTCTTAACCATGTCTACATGACTAAATACACTGAGTGACAGTGTGGTCAGAACAACTTGGAGCTGAACCCGCTCAAGACTGTGGAGATGACAGTGGACTTCAGGAGAAACCCCCCTCCACTCCCCTCTCTCACTACTCTCAACAACACTGTGTCTACTGTGGACACCTCCAGGTTCCTGGGATCCACCATCTCCCGGGATCTGAAGTGGACCCCCCCACATAGACACAATCAGGAAAAAGGCGCAGCAGAGGTTGTTCTTCCTCAGACAGCTCAGGAAGTTCAACCTGCCCCAGGAGCTGCTCATTATCTTCTACACCTCCATTATCCTGTCTGTTCTGTGCACCTCCATCTCTGTTTGGTTTCCATCTGCCTCCAAACAAGACAAGCACAGACTACAACCAACTGTCAGGTCTGCAGAAAAGATCATTGGTGCCAGCCTGCCCTCCATCCAGGACCTGTACAGGTCCAGGACTAGGAAGCGAGCTGGTAACATCTCTGCAGACCCTTCACACCCTTGACACTTTCTGTTTAAACTCCTCCCCTCTGGCCGACATTACAGAGCACTGTACGCTAGGACATCCAGACACATGAACAGTTTCATCCCACCGGCCGTCACACTGATGAGAAGTTAAAAAAAAAAAAAAAAAAAAACAGTCATCCCGCTGTCTTGCACATTCTCTGTGTTGCACGTTTTCATTGCACTATTTAATTTAAATGTGTAAATATATATTTTTTTATTTCTTATTTTCTTTCTTCCTCTTGTACAAAGTTTCTATACCTTTAATGTTTCTATATTTCTAATTTGTAGTTACTTAATATCTGTTTTTCTTACATATGTGATATTTAATGTTTATTCTTATTTGTTTTTTTTTGTACAAAGAGAGCACAGTTGAACCAAAGTCAAATTCCTTGTATGCTTCTTGAAGATACTTGGCAATAAAGGTGATTCTGATTCTCATTCTGATTCTGAGTTGCTGCCATTTTATTGGCTGATAAGAAATCTGAGTTGTTGATGTCAAAGCCAGAATTCATGTTTATCACATGCATTTGTAAGGAAATACTTCTCCAAAACCACTACAAGCTTTTATAACTTGATTTTCAGGCTGAAATTCTCTCCTGGGATTGCTACTTTAAAACATTGTTTCTTTTTTATACTGATTTTCTGAATGATGGATTGTCCTTGGATCCATTTTTTTCATCTGCTATGCTGGACAGATAAGTGTTTCTTTATGATGGAGGAGTCCTGTTGGTCTGATTACTTCCACTTTATCATAGTTCCTTCAAAAAGCATTCCTAAAAACTTTCCAACAAAGTAATAATTTCCCACTTTGTGACAGCCTCCATCAGCAGAAACATACAGCCTATCCGTACAGAATAGCAAGAAAACAGTGGGGGAGTGTAGTTTCAGTGCATTTTTACAAGAAATGTTTGAATTCCTTCCCAGAGCTGCATAGCCTTGAGGTAAAAACAAAAAAGAGCAGGTTAAATGTTTTCTTCATATGCAGCTTTCTATCTGCTCTTCAGGATTTGAAAAGGTTTGAAGAGGCTGTGGATGGTCTATGCCCTCATGGTCGTTGAGCCAGATGGCCCCCTTTCTCGCTGGAACAGATGTAGTCTGTGGCCCAGGCTGCTGCTGGAAGAGTCCACTCTCTTCAAACATCTGCTGAAGGTCTCTCAGGGTTCTGCTTCTGTGGCACGTGGTGACCTTTTCCCAGATGGTCGCAGCAGTGTGGTTGAATGTGATGGTCTGACAACCCCAGTCTGAAACAGTCCTTTTACAGTGCTCTTTACTGAGTCTGCATAAACAAAGATCATCCTTCTACTCAGACGAACAAATCAACTCCCAGAATGCTCTGCAAAATTATAAAACATCAATTGAATCAAAGTTTGATGACCACTATCAATCATTCTCAGCTGCTCACAGAAGTTTGCATCAAATCTACACATTGACTTGAGTCCAAAACATGACACAATCCAAGAGACCTCTGCAGTGGCTGAAACGTTCACTACCTTTAACAGCCTGATTACGGCGCCTTTAACAAAACTGCCTCCTTTCTAATCTCCCGTCTCCAGGATCCCAAACCCTCTGCCTCAAGGATGTGGCATTCGATCACAGAAACAGCCCCCGTGCCCTGTGGTGCACTCCCCTGTGAGGCATTACACCGGGTGCTCTCCTGCCAGAAAAGGGCCCTGTGCCACAGCACTGGAGATTTGTTTGTATTTGTGTGTGTACGTGTGTGTGTGTGTGTAGAATCTTTTCTTTGTGTTGTGATACTGATGGTCAGAGCAGCCTTATTATCTTCAGTCTCAACAGAACATTGCTGAAATAGAATAACTAACTTGTAGCTATATGCTGATGAAAACAGTCAATTTATATCAGTCATTTCCAATTTCCAGATATTTGCATATGAGTTTGTTGTGGTTTTTATACTAATCATAGAGCTGATTCTTTTTCACACAAAAGTAAGTAAACAGATCATTGGCTAGAGCTGAGTATTACAAAGTAACAACAGGATAGGTACTGAATAACAGCATTAAAATACTGTGAAACTGCTCAAAATAATCTGTTTGGCATTGATTACAGTGACACCTTTGGTCAAGAAATTGTAGGAAAAGTCTAAAAATTCACAAGATTAGAAGTGTGCCCACAGGACAGTGAAAGGGACAAGGGGGCTACAAACTACCTCACATTTGGGATGTGGTCCTGGGGAAGCTGATGGAAAGCAGGGGGAGTAGGAATTCTTTCAAACTAGTCAGGACGACCAAACCTACACATGATCAGCCGGTTACCTGGCAACAACACGTGACACTTCTGAGGAAGACTGCAGAAGGTCATAGGCCAAAACATATCAAGGTGATGACCCTGAAAACACCAGTCTGACAATAATAAAACAAGGAAAGAGGAATTTCTAGTGTTTTTCTTGGATAAAGACTGTTTTCCATGAGCACTATCACCCACTGTTGTCTAGAGATTACTCTTACCAAGTCGTCTGTTTGTTTTGGAGAGCTGAACTTCTACTACACTCTAATTTGCTTTGTTCAAGGCACCTTTCCCCAGGATGCAAAGCGGCAAAATAATTAATTTCATTGTAGTTATATGAAGTTATAGTTTGGAAGGTGTCGACAAACTTTGTAACTTTTTTCAACTCAGTTTGTACTTAAATATCCACAGCCTGGTGCTTTGAGACATGTCTGTAACGTGTAACATTAGTGAATCCTGGTTATGTCCTACCAGTGCTATCTACTAACTCCAACTTCACCAAACAGAGCAAATATAATCTGGCTCTTCATATTATTGATGGACTCCGAGGTTTGAACAGATCACTGCAGAATAACTGCTGCATGAGGATTGAAATTACAATATCACAAACAGCTCAACTTGTGTGTTAGCCTGTGCTCTATCACTCTCCTGTTTAGCTTTCTTCTGCTCTGACCTCCTTTTTCTGTCTGACAGCTTCAGCGTCCACCATTACAACAAAATAAATTCAATAAATAATTGCCTTCCTCTTTTTCTTTCAGTCTATGTTCCACAACAGGATTCATGTTATCCCCAGGAAAATCCAACCCAACCACAAATACTGAGAAGTAACATTAAGAAATGATCCATTTTGGCACTGATGATCTCCTTTTAACCCTACAATGCCAAACGTATCATATTTGATACATGAGCGTCAAAGACCTCCATCTCATCAACATGAAAAATAATTTCCTTACAAAACTGTAAACGCAAAAATAAATAAATAAACTAAAGAACTGTACAGGCAGCTAAAGTTGTATTTTGGCTCTTTTTAAAATGGCTGCTGCTGTGAAATCATCAAAACACATCTCTTCAGGAAACCATGGATGATTTCATGAAGATGCAGTTAGAATAACATCTAAATTGCAAATTATTTTTAAACTAAGTATTTTCTGCTTTGGAAGAATTCACGTTTACCAGAAACTTAGCTAAAAATGGCCAAGACTGACAAATTTCGAAACCATTATTATTTCCGGCGCGGATGCGAGGGGCTGCTTTTCCAGTAGCTCCCTCTCTGTAGTATAGTTTTTAACTTTTTACAATTGTCTTTTTTGCTAACTTCAATCTTTTATTACACCCACGGTGTAGAACATTTATATCCTATGGATACTTACTCCTTTTTTGGGGGGAAAATAGTGGTGGAAAACTTATTAATTCATGGGAGAAGCTGCTCACAGCCCGAACAATGGGAAAAGCCAGTATCGTTCACCCCATACCGGAGGAGCTAAGACGGGAGTACAGAGGCTGCAGAGCCGAAGCTAAGGTAAAAGCTAGGCTACCGGCGAAGCTATGGAAGTACAAGCCCTGTTCCATCAATAGTTATGGGGAATGTTAACTGTATAACCAAAAAGATGGACGTGCTGGCTGCCCTTGTGAGGAACGACTGGACATTTAGAGAGTGCAGTTCAATGCGCTTCTCTGGCACATTTCTTCCTTTTTGTGAATTTCCCTCGGGATCAATAAAGTATCTGCCTATCTAAATTTATCAAATGTGATACAAAAATGAACTAGTGATAAAGCAATACGGTCATTCGGATTTTGTTAAAAGGGGTTGATAAACATCTCAGTTTTAAAAAATTGATTTTTTTGGCTGGTTTTAATAGGTTAGACTTTGAGGGGTTAAATTATGGGTCAAGAACAGGGAAAAACAGAAGTAAGACTATTTAAAGATCACTTCAACAACCCTCAAGGGGCCTTTTAAAAAGAGTTATAACTCATGATTTGGGGATCTAGTTTTTGGCTTATAAAATAGTTCAAGAGCAGAACAATAATGGGAAAATATGTGCAGGGCGTCAGTTGGCTGGACTGTTTAACCACAGGCCATGCACGTCCTCCCACTCTCTCGACTCCTCTCATTTTCAGTCTCCAGTCCTCAGCTGAATAATCAATACAGGCAAAAATGCCCCAAACATGTCTTTGTTGAAGTTTAGGAGAATAATGTGCTTACCAGAGGATGTTGAGCACAGTACACGTTGTCAGACCCCCGAGAACAGCTCGTCGGAACCACAGAATCTGTGCATAAAGAAAATTTGATGATGAAGATCCTACTGTGCCAGAGTTAAAGCAGAATTTAGTCAAATGAATTCACAGTGTGTATCATCTCATGGCTGCCCACTCCACTGACATCTGGTCATTTCTGCTCCTCTGACAATGCTGAAAGAAGCTCAGTACGAGGCTCCATGACTCACCCGCTGTCAGCCGCTACACTTAGTGCTTCTGACCTCGTCCTTGTTCAACTTATGCAAAATATATACATTTAGTGCAAAAGATCCATCTTCAGAAGCACTTTGGAGACAATGACCTCAAAGTACACAAATCCTGTCAGGGATGATGATACATTTTTATTGGTGGCAGATGTGGGTGGTAATTTTTATGTAGCAGAGCTTGTTCTTCTTTCAAAGACACAGTCAGAGGCACAGGCATCCGTACAAGGTGTTTGTTTCCTCTAAAGCAGTGTGTGCATTTATATCCCTCTGTTAAATACACATTTTAAACCTTTGGAGTAAAAGTTTATGAAAATAAACTAAAACTGTTGTTAAAGAAAACATTAACCCATGAGTTAAAGCCATACCAATCACTATGTTGATCAAACAAATAAATGAATAAAAGTGATGAAAAGCAACAATACACACTCATGATACTTAGTTTTTTAAAACTTTGATCCATTAGTTACATTTAGAGCTATTGCCCACTTCATCTTTGGGTGATATCACACATTTACACCCATTTCAGGGAAAAAAAAAAAACGTGTATTTATGGACAATTACAGTTATAACTAAAAACCAGAAGCTAAATGATAACACTAGAAACATAACATCCTGTACAAAAAACAAGTTTAGTTTTTATACTTATCAGGTCTTACTTATTCCAAAAAGCAAGGAGAAACAAGAGGGGGACCCCGCATTTCCATTCAGCAAATGCGGGGTGTTGAAATGCTGAGCCCCATTTCAACATTAAGCACTTTCACGCAGGAAAGGCTCAATGTTGAAATACTGAACCGTAACCCTTAACATAACATTTCCACTGTTCTCTTGGGGCAGCGCTGAACTGAGTGACCCGCGTGAAAGAGCTGTTCTCGGGGGTCTGTTGATGCTCAGCATTTCAACATAATAAAAAAAAACAGGCAAAAGCTGGGGACCCGGCAGTTAAAGAAATGAATTCTAAGGTTGATTTCAAACAACATAAAAAGCATCTGATCTAAGTAAAGAGCTTAGACGTTGGTGATCGCTGCATTTTACACACTAAAAAAATCTCAAGTTTATGTTTATAGCATGGATTACATAGAGTAGGTGGAGCCTCTTCAAAAAGATAAGATCAAAACAAGGGAGCATAGAGGATCTGATGCTTCATAGTCCTTCAGATTTAAATGATAATAAATGATCCAGACAGTGAGCAGGTCTGTCTATATCAGCTCAGTATAACCACAGCACAGTTGGTGAGAGTGAGACAGGTGGTGAAAGGTCACCACAGCCCCTCAGCTCGTCACCATTCCCCATCATGTTCCAGTCGGCTCACTCAATGTGCCACAGCAGAAGAACGGCACAGTTTACACATGACACACAACATGACACACAGAGTGAGACATACAGAGGTTTCCTTACCTGTGTTCTGTTGTGTGAGATCTGTGAGAAGAGCAGAGGCATCACATTTACAATCCCTCCTGTTGAGCACAGAAGCAGAAAAAGGTTCAGAGTTTCAGATCTACCATCTTCACCTTATGATTTCAGACTTCTCTCTACAGATTTTACATCCTCACTAGCACTGCATGGCTGTAAGATATAAGTGTTAAGACCCACAGTGTCATTGTATAGATTCAACACAGGACCAACAAAGTTTGATGGATTATAAAACAAAATCTAAGCTTTATATTATAGGAAGTTAGAATAACCTTGAGCTGGCTCTGGAAAAACCAATAGATCCTCATTCTGAGTGGATTTAACAGCTTCTGTTCTCCTGTTTTACTACTGATGGAACTTTTTCATCATATTTCAGATTCTGTTTTTTGCAGTTTTTATGTTATCTGTTTTAAATATTAATGGTTTCTTTTAATGATTTTTAAATGTCCTCTTTTCATGGGTTTCCCATTTCCTTTCATATTTTAATGCGTTGTGTGAAGAACTCTGAAATGACATTTCTGCTGGGGTACCTTGTCTATGACTAAAAATCTTAGGCAAATATCACTTTTGGTCTTCAATAATAAAAGACACCTCTAATTAACCCATCCAACCTGATGGAGCTTGAGAGGTTCTGCAAAGAAGAATGGACCAAACTGCCCAACGATGGGTGAGCCAAGGTTGTGGTAATATATTTAGAAAAACTTGAGGCTGTAATTGTGCCCAATAGTGCATTAACAAAGTATTCAACAAAGGCTGTGAATACTGGTGTACATGTCATGTATTAGTTTTTTTTAATTTTCACTTAACTTGCAAAAATGAAAACTAATAAAATGAAATAAAATGAACCAAAATATCTAATTCTAGCCTTGACTTGAGTGTTAAAAAAGTATATTAAAAAATAATAATAACGATAAAATAAATAAATAAATAAATAAACAAATAATAAATTGAATTCTCTCAATCAACTGTTTGTTTGAGATACTTCAATAAAATCTTGTCACACTTGTTCTCTGATTCTTTTTGTAGAATGTCACATTTTCTCTCCTGAGAGCACAAATTAATTGCCCTCTTTCAGTTTCAAACCTCTGACAATAAATGAAAACATGCTTCAATGTTTCGTTGATGACAGTTATAACAACTTTGATGCTTTGCCATTTTAAATCCAGTACTATTTAATCTGCTATGTCCAAATCTTAATCTGGATATAAACATTTCACTCCTCCAATTTAAACTAGCTCTTACACTTTCTCCAACCTTCTTTTGTATCCCATTGTACCACCTCCTAGTTCTTTCTTCCTCCAACTGAACTGTAGTGTGCAGTCTAAAAACAGTCGATCAAACAGAGGGTAATCAAACACAGGTGTTGTGACAGGCACAGGTGAAACTAATGATGTTGAAATCAACAGGAGGGAACCACATGGGGGTAGGACACAAAGAGTACAAATTAAAGCAAAAAAAAAAAGAGAATATATATATATATATATATATATATATATATATATATATATATATATAACGTAAAAAGAATAATGCAAAATGAAACAGAAATTATCTGGTTTTTGTGAACAATTTTGTATAGATTATTTAAGCTGCCTGCATCAACAGTTTGGTAAAACACTCATTAAGTGCTGACAGTCTATCTCATGACTGGATGGTTTGTGGCACATTTTCTGATGCTTCCCTGAAATAAACCCTGTAAAAACAAGTGCCCATTCACTGGATCAGTGTTTCTTATTTTCCTTGAAGATGAGAGCTGAAGATGTTTACAAAGCTGATCCTCACCCAGAGCCACCGTGCCCATTAGGAAAGGTTTCCCCATCTGACTGAAGTCACTGCTGCTCTGAAGGCCGACCTCTGACCCCACTGCAAATGTCACAGCCACCTGAGACACACACAAACAAACACAGAGATGTTTCATTTCAACACAAGACAAATATATCTGTGTATGATCACCAGCGTATTTGAAAAGGGGACAGGTAATTAATGTTGCGACTGCAGAAAAAAAACACAGAACAAAACAAGACTTTTTCTCCAAATAAATCTGAATGTCATAGTTAATCTTTGTTCATACTGAGGGTCTAAAGCAACACTGCACACAGTCCTGTCCCCATCATGTCTTTGTAATGTTAAGAAGTAAAAGATTAGATTCCACCTTGTGTGTTTTCACATTGTGCAGCACGAGTGGAAAACACACATCAGGGGCTTCATATACACACACACAAAGTGCTGTTCTGCTTCTTGTCCCTGTAACACCTTTGCTATTTTTACTGTTTTACTCCGGACACTGTTACTGTTACAATTCTTGGCTTAGGGTCCACTATCACACAACCCCCAGTGCAAACTATATTCTAAATTATGCGTATCTTTACATTTTCTGTCAAGGCCACAAACCAAACCAAAGACTAGATAGTACAGCAAGGGTGTCCAAACTCAGGCCGGGGGGCCAATTGTGGCCCATGGTCTATTTTCATGCGGCCCCCAGCTTTCATCCTACTTTGTGTTAATTTTGTCACTCAAATCACCTACTTCCTCTGACCCTCTGATCGTTGCACCATTTATTATATTGTATTGTATTGTATTGTAATCAATTGTATTGTATTGCACTGTAGTGTATTGTTTGTTCTTTACCTGTTTTCAGGCCTATTTTCATGCATCTTACCAGAAGTTCTTCCATCATCCTGAAGCATCAGCTCCTGACCTCAGAAAAAAAGTCTCAGTCACTGTAGGAAATGCTGACTCAGCTCCTCTCTGTTTTTCTATTGTCGGCCTAACTTTGACTCCAAACTTTTGTTGCAGGAGACCATTTGTTACAGAGTGCAATGCGTCCCTCTAGAGACACAGGTGTCTTTCTTTTTCACCTCTCCTCTAACTTTGTTCCTCTTCACCTGATTGACAATATTCATTCAGCTAAAAGACCAACATAATGTTATTGGCTGATTGTTTATTATCCCTGAATGAGACCATGAGTGTCTAAATGTGCTGGCAGAAAGAAGTGAGTTTACTACATCAGTGGTTCCCAAAGTGAGATAGTCATGTTGATCACACTATGTTGCTAGTTTTTAAAATACAACTTTTGTACGAAGATGACACTTCGATTTAGGACACCGTGCATTTCCCCACTTCCTTTCCCAAAAAGCATGAACTGCCCTGGTTCAATAGCTGAAGCATTAAGACTTGGGTCAATACTTTTATCTTTTGTCTTTAGGTAGAAATAGAACCACTTTACAAGACAAAGGGTCTTTTTCCTCAGTTGCACCTTCAAGGCCGAGGACAAAGTAAAGCAGCGGGACTGAGAACTGAATCCCTCACGTATATTACATCTTTTTATTCTTACTATTTGCTGAAAGTGACATCGTAAAAGAAGACACAGAGTGAACTTTTCTCTTTGCAACACTTAATTGTTTCCATACTTTTTGAAAAAATATTTTAACATTTGTTGACAGACTTTTATCTTTGTTTACTTTCCAATCACCTCAAAAAAAGCTTTGCGAAACTCACAATGAAAACTGAACTAAAACCACTCTAGGACACAGAAGTCTGCAGCATTCAGGGGAGCACTCAAGATGTGTGTGTGTGTGTCTGTGTTTACGTTTTTGTCAAGAGTGTGCCAAGAAAAAGTCAAGAGTCACCTTTGAGTTTCAGTGCAACAAATACACTTTGTGGTCTTTTCCAATTGGAACAAACAGAGAAGTGAAAACCTGAGAAACGAGGACGGTTGCAAACCGTTTCACAGCCGAAGGTAAGAAAATGGGGGTTGAAGAAGGTAAAGACGAAAAACAAAATCATAGAAAGACAGGGGGGATTAAAGAAGAGAAGGAGTAAATAAGAAAGAGCAGAGTGGAGTCAGGAGTAGGGATAGTAGAAGAAAATATAATAGTGGACAAAGGTGAAAAAGAAGAAGAATAGGGGAGTAAAGGGGAAGAGAGGCGATCGCTGCTGATGAGGACATGATCATTTGTTCCGGTGACTTCCCAGTGAAAGTCTTGTTTGTCAACCTGTGCATTATGGATGCACATAAACATCTGAACGGGCTTTTTAGAAATCAATAAGAAAGGCTCCTATTATCTCACAATTGGCAGCTTAAATTCGAGCTTCAGTCGAGGAATGAGACGCATTTTACTAAACTACCCTCCACACACACTCACACACACACGCACCATAAACCTAACTGCATTATCCTCTTCCAAATGATTTGAGTACCCTGCACCAGACTGCAATAACCCCCTGCTGTCATGGGAGCCGGCAGCATTAAAGGTTCAATGACAACTTTATTAGAGGTGAGAGTCTGGAGTCTTAACCAATTATAAAGCCTGAATAAATGTCACGCTAATTATTTCCAGAAAGCCGTGAAATTGTAGTCGATTCTCCGTGAATAATCTACCTTCAAACACAATTCCACAGCTCGGTGCATGAGATTCATTTAGAAGTGTGTGTATGTGTGTGTGTGTTCATCCACGCCTCTCTGTGTGGTAGACGTAACAGCCAAAGCTTCACCGTGGTATAATCCATGAGAGCTGAACGCAGCTCATATCAAGGTGTTTCAACTTAAATTGAGCTGCACTATAATTTTATCTATAGCAGAAGGTTTCTGAGTGAAACAATCAGTCTGAAGTGGAGTGAAAAGGCGTCACCAGAGAGGATCATTGATTGGACGAAATGAAAGAGCAAAAAGCAGACGAAAGAAGAGGAGAAAAACAACTCATGAAGACATGTAACTGCGATGGCAGGTGAGACTTTATGTTTTACTGACAGGTCTGGTTTCTGCTCTTTCCTGGAGATATGCAGACAAAGATGCTAGTTCAGGGAAGACATTTGGCTTTTCTTGCTGAATGTTTGCTGCCTATCACCTGAGAGAGCTTCTTCTCTGACTGCTGGGTCACATTAGCTCTGAGTCTGGACCTGATCTTTGAGTTGCCTCCTCTCCTGCTTTTTGAACATAGTTTGTATTGTTGACAGCTCTGACTTTAACTTGTTGTGTCTGCTCATCTCTCTGGGGTTTTGCAGACTGAGCCACATGTCCAATAATGCTGCATGAGGATATACTCCTGAGGAAAGACAACTTTTTCTTTGTATATGAAACCAGTGTTGTACTCAAGATTTCTAAGGGTCAATGTCATGGAATTTTCCTAATTTCTTATTATTCTACACAATTATTCCCTTAATTTCCTCTGTATGTCTCAAACATAGTCACAGCCCTGTATTTGGCCTTAGATACACACATTCCTGTATTCTTCCAGAGTGAGGACTGTTTCTCTTGTATCAGGATGAGAGGGACATCCTAAGCTGAACTCATTGGTCTCCTAAATAGACATAACAAACATCAGAAATGATAAATACTGAATACACAGAGAGGTCTGGCAGAATTGACTCTGAATTACACTGCGCATCCAAGTGTACTGTCTGTCACTTCTCCTCGATCGAGCTACATAAACTTTTTCAACTTAAGTCATCTGAGTCATCTGAGTTGCTAAAACTAGAACAATAGCAGATCTTGTCCTGTCCATGTATTTATAGTTTCTCGAAATAACATTTTTTTTATGATTTAGTGCTGTAAAGATATTGTGTGATTGATTGATCCACTGATTGACTTTACATTGAAAAAAAGTGAAACCATGATCAGCAATCATCTTAAAGCTGCAAATGGTGCACACTTCCATACTCAGACTGGTAGGGGGGTAACAGACACTTTTTATGTCAGGATATCTGCTGACAATCTCACAAACTAAACAACAGTCAGACAACAATAGAGTCTCAAGTTTCACTTCCATGTCATTTCAGGTGAGAAAGGGGCAGCATGTGATTGGCCTCCTTTCTTTGTGTCCTGAAACACAACAAACTGCTGATGTTTCAGCCTGAAACCATGAGGTTGCTTACATTGGCCTTCATCCTCCCCAAATCAATCCCAATCAGCAAAGCTGCCCTGGGGGCTGCTTACACGTCCCACACTCTGTATCTTCATGGGCTACAGACAAACTCTTATTTAAATCCTGCTCAAAAACATCACTCAACTTCACAAGTTGTTTACTGCCAAGGTTTCTCACTCACTTTTCATAAAGTTGACTTTAAAGAGGCTGCATGCACCAATCTAACTTTGGCCTTTTGAAAATGCTTTTCATTTATTATTTTTTTGCAGATGAGAAACGTTTCCCTGAGGCCAGTGTTTGGAGATTGGAATAAATTATGGACTGCTTCATTTAGGATTATACTCCTGTGAAGTGAGGCAATCAAAGAGACATTGGCATTGATTTTGTTTTGAGAATTTAAGTACATGCTGCTAAATGCTGTGCAAGACATTTCCACTAACTTTTACACATAGAAAAAATTGGACTTTAGGCTTTTGTTTAGTCTGAGGTTCTCAAACTTTTGGACCCCAAAATAAGAGGGGTGGACACAAGCGACCCCCTTCCATGGGAATACGTCTATGCTACAATACAATCCCCTCCACCCCGCCCCACCCAAAAACAAACAGACAAAAAAAAAAACGAAGTCAAGACATTTCCTTGAGCAGGTCAGTAGAAAATTAGACTACTGTTATGCACACATTGTGGGTTTCCTAAATTAGTCCTAGCAACTGGTACCATCCTTTTCAAGGTTTATTCACCCTGAGGTTTGTGGAGACAAAGAAATGTGGAAAATAGATCAAACATTTTCTGCTCGCATGATTTTATATCAAATTAACCCCCTATTTTTCTTTCATTATTATTTCAAGTTATTTTTGGAGTCTATCCATGCCTTTAATAAAAAAGTGAAGGACACTAGACAGAGTAGGAAAGGGGAGGAAAGGAGAGTGGGGAGTGAAACAAACCACAGGCTGGACTCAAACCCAGACCACCCTCTCAAGGACGAATCTCATGGGGCATGACCCAGACTGTTACAGCTAAAATAAACCGCATCCGTCTGCGTTCCGTCTCCGCTGTGTCACGGCAAAAAATCAATTAGGATTCATTCAAGTCAATGTGTCAACTCACACTGCATCCATTCACTTGTGGTCCGGCTGCATGCCGACGCCAGCAAAACGCAAGTGATACGCAGCAATCCTATTTCTGCCGGACGATGCAGCTGTGGCCTGTCCCGCGCAGGGAAGACCGAGCGGGACAGGGAGTAGTGCCCGTAAACTATCGAAAAGAGCCAGTAACTTTCAAAATAAAACAAACCGTGCCAAAATTAGATCGTATTTAGCTTGACTTAGAGGATGACAAGACAGAATGAGCAAAGAAACACTAGGCTTAAGCAGATTTACAGTTTTCCGGTCCAATATGAATGAAAAGAGACTTATGTAGCAAATGAGGAGCACGAGATCTCCTAGATCTCGCGACACCAACTGTCTGTCAGCCCTGCGGCTGTCAGGCGTAACACGCAGGTGTAAGATGACAAACGCAGTCAACACACACCGCAGCGGAGATACACTGCAGACAGATGCAGTGTATTTCCCCTGTTATGCTGTTTTCACCCCTTAACCCTCTGGTTTTGTTCATATTTCCAAAATAATAGAAGGAATGTGCAGTTGTAAATAGTTTTTGGTTTTGGAAAACATTCAAGATCCTTCTATCTGTTCTTCTATCCATTCCAGTGGTCCTCCACTTTGGAGACCATTGGACGGTCATGGTGGGACAACAAAAATTTTATAGGACTCCTGGTAAAGCAACAAGTAATATGGATATCAGAGATACAATGGTGTGTGTGTGTGTGTGTGTGTGTGTGTGTGTGTGTGCCTGTCCAGGTGAAAAGCTCCTCTCACCATATCATGCAATGTCCAGTCACTGTTGTGCCCTCACACCCCCTCACATTGGAATCACAGAAGCAGGAACTGCCTTTAGCAACTCGTCAGACTCTATCAGTGACCATTTTTATAAAAGCTTCAAGCAACAAATCTAGTGACTTTTTTGGAGTTTGGAGACTCCTGACATGAAAGCATGTATTAATGTTTCTCTTCTCAATGAGCCACAGGACCCTCCCCCTGTTCCAAAACACTCACAGGAGGAACAAGTCATCCTTACTTGCAGCAGTCCCTCAGCTGCAGCCAGAGAAAACAACGACATATAAATGAATTGTGCATGTGCTTGTCTCTTTTGGGTCACTTTCACAGGTCCCAAGCCCAGATAAAGGACATTAAAGAGTAAAAAATAAAACAAGACTCAGCATGCAAAAGTTAATATATTAACAAAAGCATATTGGCAGTGTGTTTTACATGATTTCCTTTTGTCATTCTTCTCTCCTACAGTGTCCACTTCAGTTACAGGCCGGTAACTTGTTATGTGAATGAGGCAATGGCATTATTTATCAACTTTGATCAATTACTGGGACAGCCAATGTCCAATTTCCTGTGGTGTATAGTCAAAGAGGAAAGTCACCATTTGAAAGTGTTGTATTTAGTACCTGTTTACCAGCTAAAAGATGCATTATTATTTTTTAATGATATATTTATTAAGTTTTGAAGATTTTTCCAGACATCCAATTTACAATGAAATTAAATAAAACATAAACAAAACAAGGCAAAACAAAAAACAGATTAAAAAACAAACAAACAAACACACAAAAACAAAAAAACAAAAACAACATAAATTAATTAAAAAAAATCACCAAAGATATATTATTTAGCACAGCAGTGATACTGGAATTTGTTCACTACAAAATGCTTTTTTGCTGACTAGCAAAATAAAATGATAATTTCGAGAATAAAAGATGTCCTCTCCTCACACAAAACTAAACCAAACCAATCCAGTGATCCAAAACACCAAGGTAACCATGGGTTACCTGTAGCGTTGCACCCCTAATGGACATGA
>RPOG01007754.1:0-10203 GCA_008086565.1 Thalassoma bifasciatum | reverse complement strand
AAAAGCAACAGCAAGCTGAAGCTAATTATCACACATCAACAGTCAATTGGCTCCAACCCATGAGTCTTCAGCAGTTACAGTCTGCCCAAAAGGAAGATCCGGTGCTGTCTATCCTGCACAAATGGAAAGAATCAGGTGTTCTCCCTACAAGAGACCAGGTAACAACAGAGAGTCCAGCTGTGAGAATACACTAGCTCTGCTGGCCACAGATACAACTGCACCAAGGAGTCCTTCATTACCATTGGGAGAATGCAGATACAGACAGCTCATCATTGTTATTGCTAGTCCCTGCTTCACTACAAACTGAAGTCATGCGAGCTTGCCATGACCCTCCTTATTCTGGACATGTGGGAGAAGCAAAGACCCTTGGACGTCTCACTGCTGTTTTAAGGGCAGCAGGGAAAATTCCCGTCAGAATAGAATAGAATACGGCCCAATTCCAATTCCTGTCTTAACCCTCAATCTTAACCCTCAAGCTCAACCCTCAATCTTAGTGGCCCTCAAAACCAAGTGTTAAGGGCTATCTTGTGACTTAGAAATGGGACACCCCTTAAATGCAAGTGAAATTGTTGTGGACTGTCTGTCAGTTATTCCTTCGGTTAGCGTGATCAAAAAAATATCTGTATAAATAACACAACCACGGACATATTTAGCTGTCACAGCATACCATAGTTTATTGAAAGGTAAACACCAGCTTTAACTATCGTAACATAACTCTGCAGCTACAGGAGATGACATCAGCCCGGTCATCTTATACCATTATCGGCACAAGCATGTTATATAGGCTGTTATCTTGATAAAACAATTACATTACCACTGAGAAAAATGACCATTTTGTAACGTTAACTAACTTTAACAAAAGCAACATGGCTTGTCCGCACCGGACGCTATTGACAAAAGATCGTAAAATAAAAATAAATGTTCCGCAACAACGAGGTAAATAATCCATAAAATGGGTCTAAACTAAGATAATACAATGGTTTCCATTAACAAAGAAAATACTATATTTGTAGCTCGCCTTCTCTGCCGCTTTGGACGCCATGTTTATTTACCGACAATACGCAATGCATTCTGGATGTCCCTTAATCCCAAGGGTGGTGTCGGAAAATCTCAATATTGAGGGAGATACAGCCCTCAATCTTGCCCCTCAACCTCAACTTTCTGAGAATCGGGACAGCACTTACACTTCGCGGGAGCGCGCATTTTGAGATTGAGGGTTAAGATTGAGGGTTAAGACAGGAATTGGAATTCACCCTAAATCTTTATTGTCCACCAAGGTGTAAAATTGTCTTCGGCTCACCAACATATAGAGACAAACAGCTCTAAAAATACAAATATGTTTACATGGACATAATAGAAATCAAACTGGCAGATGGAGGGTAAAAGGGAACAGTTCACAATATTTAAGAGCTCAACTTTAAAGAATCCATAAAAGGTTTTAAAAAGTGATGTGGGAATTGGGTCTTAAAGGCAGGTAGTTGGTTTTACTTGTGAGAAAACTTTACCAAGCATTTCAGTATCAACCAGGACAAAAAACTGGTGACATTAAAAAACACACAGTAATAGTCAGACACAGTCGACTCAACAACAGAGGACACACTGACTGACAGGCCATAACTGATGACTAAATCCAGAGTGTGTCTTCTGTTGTGAGTCGGCTGTGTGACATGCTGTTTAAAATCCAAGTAACTCAGTAAATACGCTGCCTAACCCAGAAGGAACAGGCATTTCTTCAGGGGGACAAGCAGAAAGTGAGAGAACTGGAGAAGGAGTTCAGGAGACAGGCTGTCCTTGCAAAAAACAATAATAGGAAAAAAGTAGAGGAGAAATTAACATCTGGGAATGTGAGGGAGGCATGGCAAGGATTAAACACCATGATGGGCCGTGCCACAAAGTCAGCTGCAAGTAGCTGCACAGACCCCGCCTCGTTTGCAGAAGAACTGAACATCTTCTTCAGCAGGTTCAACCAAGGCAAGCAGCAAGGACCAGAACCCATCACTTTTAACAGGGACATGATTGATAACACAGCTCTCACCATCGAAGAGCAGCTGGTGACCTCCATCCTGCAGAGACTGAATCCGCACAAAGTCGCTGGACCTGATAGGCTCAAAGGCAGGGTGCTCAAAGGCTGTGCTGCACAGTCGGGTGCAGTCATCACCAGACTGTTCCAACTCCTTCTGGACTCTGGTTGTGTTCCCAGCCAGTGGAAGGAGTCCTCAATCATCCCTGTCCCCAAAGACACGAGCTAAACACACCACTGACTTCAGGTTCTGTGCAAATGTGTGGAGAGAGTTGTGTGTGATCTGCTCTCACACACGCTGGATGAAAAACTGGATCCCCTTCAGTTTGCCTATAGAGCAAAACGAGGCATGGAGGACGCAAGCCTGACTCTCTTAAACACTGTGGCAAAAAACATGGACTCTGCTCGACCACACACTCGGATTTTATTTATGGACTTTTCCTCTGCTTTAAACACCGTGAACACTGACACTCTGCTGCACTGCCTCCTGGACTTACAGACCCACCCAACCCTGATTTTATGGATAAGGGACTTTTTAACTGACAGACCACAGCAAGTGTTTTTAAATAGTTTTAAGTCCAGCAAAGTGGTTTTACACACAGGTCTTCCACAAGGTTGTGTTTTATCCCCCATTCTGTTCTCTGCCTACACCAATGACATCACCTGTAGCAAAGAAGGAATGAGTCTTTTAAAATATGCCGATGACATGGCCTTGGTGGCCCACATTGATAGCATGGAAGCTGTCAGCCAATACCAGCAGGTAGTGGATGACCTGGTCACTACTTTCACAAGCAAATTACTGCAACTCAACATCACTAAGACCAAGGAGCTGTGTTGTACGGGCAGGGACAGTGCAGCAACTACACCTCAGCTCTGTAAACCTGTGATTTTACAGGGAGAGCAGGTTGAACAGGTGGAATGCTTCAAGTATCTTGGGACACAGATGGACTCTCGTCTGTCATTTCTCAAACACTCGGACTCAATTTACAGCACGGCACTCCAGCGTCTCCACCTACTCCGAAGACTGAAAACGCTCAACGTTGAAAGGAAGATCCTAATCATGGTTTACCGGTCATTGATAGAATCCATTCTCACCTTCAACATCACATCCTGGTACAACCTTCTCTCCAGTAAACAAAAAACAAAACTTTCACGAATCACAGCTCAAGCCAGCAAGATAACCGGTTCAGCCCAAACTCTACTATCCCATCTGTATGAACGCTCTGTGATCAGGAAAGCCACCCTGATCACAGAGGACCGGTCCCATCCCCTCCATCAGTCCTTCAGTCTCCTCCCATCAGGCAGGAGATACAAGGTCCCACTGGCCAGGAAAACAGTATATAAAAAATCATTCATCCTAACTGCAATCACAGCCCTCAACAGCAAAGGTACCATAACCCAGTAGTATGTGTTTGTTTGTTTGTTTTTTTCACTGTATGTGCATTTTTTACTCTGGTCTTTTAAAGTTATTATGTATGTGTGTACAAGTATGATGGGGAATGTGTGAATGTGTGTCTTTGATGCAACTGAGGCCTGTCATAAGATGAATTTCTGTCACCTTTGTGTCAGACAATAAACTTCTATTATATTCTATTCTATTTAAAAACTCTTTTGTCATACAATCAGTTGGATTTTCGATGTGCAGGTTAAAATCACCAGATATAATGATGAAACTGTAAGTGGCATGGATTGTTGATAAAAACTCAGAAAACTCACTGATAAAAGCAGCATCATGTCCTGGTGGTCTGAAAACTGTGATGCAGAGAATTGTGGGACTGCTAAAAACAACCGCATGATGCTCAAAGGTGGGGTACTGCTCTAACTGTATTTCTTTTGCATTTAATGATTTCTTGGTTATAGAAGCAGTACCACCACCCTTTCTGCCAGTTCTATGTGAGAAACTGAAGTTAAAATCTGGAGGGGAGGCCTCAGTGAGAATAACTGGTGCGTCTGAACACAGCCACGTTTCAGTTAAAAACAGACAGTCAACCTTGTTATCTGAAATAAAATCACTGATAATAAAAGACTTGTTTAAAAGAGAGCATACATTAAAACAGTTTTTAAACATTAAAAAGTGCCATGTTGATGATGCCAGGTGACCTGTAAACTGTATGGGTGGATGGTTGATGTTTTGGGAGTTTGAGGTTATTGAAGTTCACAGAGTGAGTATGATGGAACCTGGTTTGTCTCGATGACTGATGATAACTGGGATGGGTGAGTTATTAATGACAGTAGAGGGACCAAAGTCCAGTTTTTGTTTTACAGAGGTGCATATTTCCAAAATCATAGTTGCTAACCACCATTGTTTTGTTACTCTTAAATGTGAGTCTACCATAGATCAGGCATGATCTGACAGCTCTTCAACTGTAATGTCACATGATCATTTCATGTAAGTGTAAGTCAAGTATAATAGACTCCCCTTATGATATGACACTTCCATCATAACTTCCTAATACTTACTCACAAAATTAGCATCTAAACTTTTGGGAAATGCAACTCTGACCAGTGTGTGAGAACCAGTACTTGAAACAGAGTCAAAAAAACACCTTATCCAACACTCACCTGAGTTCTTGGTCTATGCCATTGTTGTAAATTGCTTGTGCAGGTGAGAGGTGAAGGAACAGTCTGCATGCCATACTGTGAATAATGTGCTGTGTCTGATGCAGTAGGGCTACCATGTGGTTGCAAAACCCTTTTGCTGCCACACAGCTACAGGAAATCTCTGTCAGATGTCCACCGTCAACAGCAAGGGACATCTGTACATAAATAGATTAGAATAACTGGTTGAAAATGACATTATTGTTAAAATCCTGTCATCGCCAGCAGGGGCGATAGAAAAACAGCTTATTGGCAGGGGGTTGTAGTGCACCCACCTCAACTCAATGAAACCAACATGTATTTTTCAAAGCTATAGCTATATTCAAATTGTGAATGAATGAAGACTAGGCCATAATCAGTACTTTAGAAAAACACATCAAAAAAGCTGGTGTCGTTATGGAGGATGCACTCTCCTCTTGACCCCCAGTTTACTACCGAAACAGATGAACTTGCAGTATAAACTTAAAACTTACAGGATGAGATGACAGTAGCAGATAGTAGGAAAGCGCTAAGTCAAAGCTCGCATAACTTATCATGGTAAGGCTACTTTGGTGAACTCAGAATCAGCAGAGAGAGCTGCAACAGCAGTGAGCAGTAATACTTTCTATGAAGTTTTCATGGAAAAAAATTATAAAAATTCTGGAGTTGGATTCCACGTGTGAGAAACAAGATGGGGAGCCACCCAGTGACACCTTGAACTCTGCATTACGCAGAAGCAAAGCGCCCTCTTTCAGACATTGCACGCTTTTCATCAGAAACTGGTAGGAATTCTCCATATCTCTGCAAAACTGCAGAAGACTCCCAGAGACATTGGATTAATGAATCAGGACAATCAAAGGATTTTTGTTTAATTAAAAAAGGACATTTATTTGTGATATTGTTCAGTCTTTTGCTGAATTATTTTGAGTTTTGTATTTTTCTATTGTATTATTGGTATTCATATGTGTTCATGTTTAAAGGCGGTAGCAGATGTAAATATTTTGTTTGGGGCGGCTGTGGCTCAGTGGTAGAGTTGTCGTCTCTCGACCAAAGGTTCGTGGGTTTGATTCCAGCTTCTACAGTCACATGCCGGAATGTCCTTGAGCAAGACACTGAACCCCAAATTGCTCCCACTGATGTTCAGTGGAGTGTGGATGGTTATGAATGTGTTAGCCTCAACTGGTGGCAGTCTGGTTAGCAGTCTCTGCCATTAGTGTGTGAATGTGGTGTGGATGGATGAAAGAGACTAGCAGTGTAAAGCACTTTGAGTGGTCAGAAAGACTAGAAAAACTATATAAGTACTGGTCATTTACCATTCATTTACCATAAACAACATAAATGTGAAATGGTAGAAACTGAAAAGAGGGAACTCAACTACACTTAACTAAGCTTTGAAACTAAACTTAGACTTAACTTAGAATAAAGCTGAGTTAACTCAAAAATAGATCAAACAGATTGAAAGATAAAACTTGAACTTAAAGAAACTGTAACCTAAGTTGAAAATAATATCCTTTCTAAACCAAATAATAGGTTAAAATAAAAAGGGTTGATAAACTAAAAACTTGAACAAGAAAGGAAGAATATTTCATTATTTTGCTTCAAAGTGAAGATTGAAAAGTTGTGTTTTCTGTCTGTCAGTTGTATGTGAAATGTTTTTTCTGTCATTTACCAAAAAAGAAGCTGGCAATTTAAAATGATTTCCTGGTCTGTGGTTATTAATGCACTTGCATCAATCACTGCTCTCAGTAGTGGAACCTAACATTGGTCCTAGACACTGTAACTACTCCAGAGGTGTTACATGTGCATTGAAACACACGTGTGTGTGTGTGTGTGTGTGTGTGTGTGCATTTGTAGATTTTGAGGTTGATCTGGCTCCATAACAGAGATAAGAACCTTGATCAGTGATGAAGCAGCATTATGAAGTTTCTCCTTTTTGTCTTTTGCCCATGATCTCTGGATCCAGTTCACACCGGGGAAGATTCATCAGTACTTCCTGGAAGTTTAGTTTGGGGTGTTATGGGTTTTTCTTTCAGACCATCTGTTGGGGTATAAAAGTCTGGAAGAATTCACTCCGTCTGCGGTGAACTTCATCAGTTTCCTAAAAACTCCCTGTTTTCAAATCTGCAGCCAGAAGAGTTTCTCAGGCATTTTGATTTTAGGTTTTGCCAAATCCATAAACAGTGGTGTGCAAGCCTCAGACAAACAGCCTCCATTATCCCCCAGAAACACATGGAAGCTTCAGTCTGATACTAGATGGGGTCAACGCTCCAGTGAGATAATCAGATTTCATAACTTAGAGGCAAACTTTCTGTTTTTGAGTTTGTAATGTGCCCTTAATAAGATATGTTCAGGTGAATCATTTCTGAATCTACATTCAGCAGTGAGGAGAGTCTGCTGTGAGCTGGCAGAGTAGTGATATTTATTGTAACAGATGCTTCCTATGTCTGCCTCCCCATCTCTCGCCTCTGTTTCACTCTCAGCTTCACAATTTCACACACACTCAGGAACTCTCTAATCTGAGCCTCTTCAAGCTCTCCTGGCATGTTGACTGGAATCCATTAAGCTTGTCAGAAACACACACATACACACACCAGACACACACCTGAAAACAGCACTTGTTCATCATCTAAAAGCACTCAGGAGCATCTGACCCCCCCCCCCCCCCCACACACACACACACACACACAAACACACAAACACACACACCAACTTCAGCAACTTCAGGAGAGGAGGGAAGGAGAGCCTTGTGTTCAGACGATTACAGGGGGGGGTCAAATACTGAAATAATAACAATAATAATAATAATAAAAATAATAATGCAAAGAAGCTGAATATTCACATGTGGAAATGCTGAGCAACAGCATTTCAACATAATGACAGAAGCTGAGCCTAAAGATGTTGATTCTCTGAGGAGGCGCAAACACCATCTATACTTAAGCGTGCTTGTTTGGCCAGTGTGACCGCACGTCAGGCACGATACACTTCTCTGCTTTAGCACGCTTGGATATACTTCATGCACGAGCACAAGCACTTGAGGACATGATCCATCAACCATGTATATATCAACCACTCCTCTCAACAATCATTGTAGTTATTGGGGGGGGGGGGCTATTAGAGGGCTCTATTGTCCAAAACAACTCAAATGAAGCGTTCTGTGTGTCTGCTCTTTCCTCTCTCCCTGATCTCTCTGGGTCAACCCTCCCCCGACCTTCTACCTGTGTGGCTGCAGCACACCTGAGTTCAGTTTGCGCTCAGGGTGGGAGAGGGGAGTGCTTGAAAAGGCTCATTTAAACACTCTTTGCGTACCTAAATCTATAGAGTCATTTTAAATGATGCTACCGTCACTGTGCACATACTTCCATACGTCCTTACACTGACATTACTGTGAACCGAAACATCCACCAGAGTCAGAAGTTCAAGACAACAACAAACAAAAAAACAAACATGGTGGCTGTGGAGAGATACTACTTATGTAGCTCTGCCACAAAAGAAAAGAGGGAGTCAGCGTTGTGAGGCTGTGGTAGTTGTTAAATACATTGCCTTCATCTCATGGACTGTATAAAACTTGGATGTAGTCACTGTGATGTCATTGTTTCTGAAGACGTGTTTTAAAGCACAATGGCTGGAAATGGGACGAGTGAAGTGTGCCTGAACTCACAGCCATTGACCGCCCATTAGTCACGGGATCTGAGCCGTGCCTCTGATTGGGGAAGCTCAGATCTCAATATCTTCCGAACTGCCAAGTTTGAAAAAAATTCACCCCCGTACAGTAGTGATGGGCAAAACAGTTCTTTTTAGTGAATCGAATCATTAGAATCAGTTCAGTAAAAAGATTCGTTCACCGAATCATTCAATACATCACTGCAGTTTTTTTTTTTTTTTTTTTTTTTTAACCTTGTCCTGTTCAGCATCACGACAATAGAATTGTGGTCCGGCTGCCGTATTTTGCAGAACACATTTTACTTTGCCAAGAGGAGCCGTTTGTGTAAAACGCTCCCCTTGAGATTTAAATGATATTTTTATTAGTGTTTTGTAATTTATTTTTTCTGTACATTGCCAAGGTTAAAGGTTACTGCCTGAGCGGACTAAGGTGAAAACAGATGAGGGATAGTGACGGAGGGAAAGAGCAGACAGAGAGGGAGAGATAAACAATAAAACAACAGAAGAGAACAACCACAACAACTGGACGAGTGAACGCAGACAGGGGATCCAAAACCAGCAGCTGATCCTGCAAGAAAAAAAAAAACAAGGGGAGAGACAGCAGACAAAAAAGAATAGAAGGAAACACAGTATCCCGAGGTCTTTGACACAACAATCTCTAGGAGCACCTGTGGAGAGATCATGAGAATCAATGAGCACAGCAATAACAATTATAAATCTATATGCACGGGAACACATGTATACACACATACTTACCTACACAAGCAGCTGCATGGGTGTGAATGCAGATTATAAGAGTTGAGTTATGTTTGTTTGGTCTTGAGTGATCATGCCAGGGAGTGAACATGCAGGTGTAGCCCTGCTGCCTCCAAGGACCGGATACACGCCCAGAGGGCCCCCAGCGCCGGGCAACCGGCAGCTATGACAGAGCGCAGAGCCCAGCCAGACCATCCCNAAATTGAGGAGCAGACCGCCACGCAGCTCAGGGGGCGGAGCCTCCCAGATTATCGGCTGAGAGACCCCACCCACCATTTGCCACTTGGTCCACCCCCCAAGGCCCTGGGTGTATGTAGTGTGGTGTGGTTGGTATCATATAGTGTCGACTTAAGTGCAATTAAAACTGAGGAGCAAGTCATCCAAGGGTGCAGTGAAAGTGGTCCCTACGGTCCCTTCCGCTGCACCTGGTGAGCATGCCCCTCAAGGCCCTAGGTGTGTGTGTGTGTGTGTATGGAGGAGCGGGGGAGTGAGGGCTTGGGGGCAAAGTAGGACCAGAGAGGAGAGACCTCCCCTCCAGAGGGCGAGCCGCCGTGGTGGCGGCATTAGGCACCCCAGTTCCCCAGGGTCCCCCCCAGGGCATGGAGGAACCGGGACCCGCCCAGAGCCCAGGGCCATAGTGGCCAGGGCCCCCAGCGCCCCAGATCGCCCACACGCCCCGCACCTCATGAGGAGAGGGGAGGGATATCCATAATAATAATGATAATGATAGTAGTAATAATAATATTAACAACAATAATAATAATAATAATACTATCAGTTATAGTAATAATAATAATAATAATAGCAGTTATTATAATAATGATAACAATATTAATAAAAGTAACAACAATTATTAACAACATTAACAAAAAGACAAGTAGACAAAAAGACACATACACATACAGGCAAACCCACACAAACATGCACACCCACACACACATGTACCCACCACCAGTATAAGGGCTGAATTGTCCCCCATGCCCGCTCTGACCACCCCCACCCCACCCTGTCCCGCCCTACCCTACCCTGCCCCGCCCTACCCTACCCTGCCCCACTCTACCACACCCTGCCCCACCCTTACCCACCCCCTACTACCTCCTAGCCACCCCCTCCACCCGGCCTGCCCTGGTATGTGAGCCCCATGGTCCCAAGAACACTGACCGGACACCAGAAGCATGCCCCGACCCACC
>RPOG01007752.1:0-16812 GCA_008086565.1 Thalassoma bifasciatum | reverse complement strand
AAAGGAGGTTCATAGAGAACACACTCTCACCCTCTCTACTTCAGTCTCATGTTTCTATTTAGACTCGCTCTGGCACTTTTACCCACACTGACCGACCCCGGGGGGAGTCTCTGCTGAAAGAAAATCAGATTTAAAGAAAACAGAAGAATGATTTCATGATGTTTGTGTAAGAGAGAGCTGGAGTTCACCTTATGAGAGAATCCTGTGAATGATTAGTGGGAGGGTGAGGGAGTTCAAGTGATGTAATGATGATCGTAAATAGACATTAAGAAAAAGTACAACCTGTTTTTTAACTGTAATCCACAAATTTGTTGTCATGAATACTTCAGTACACCACGGCTTCACTCATGACCAATTTTTGTGATGAACATTTTATCAGCTACACCAAACGATCCCTCCTGTTGGTTTGATGGCACGCTGCCGTGCGCCTGCAGCTGGCAGCTCGGTGATTTTTCCACTGAGAGTTCAGCGAGTCAGTCATTCATTCATGTGATCAATGTTAATGCAGCTCTGACTCAGTCCATTACTCTGGACTGACATGAACCTGCTGTGTTGATACATGGAGAGAAACACCTGAGAGTTTCCTTTGAGGCATCAGACAGGTGATCGCATGGTTTTCTGAGGTAACTATATTCTAAAAACTCAATAAGAAGAGCCCCTACTCAAAATAGATCATGCAAAAATACCCAGACATCCTTATGGAGGACAAAGTAGCTTCATAATCCCTACATTTATTTCAAACACTCCTTTTCTGTTTGAAGAGAACATTTTCTGTAATGTAAACATAAGAAATGTATTAAAGGCCATTTCTACCCCACAATGAAACTGGTTTTAAAGAGATTGCTTATTCTTATTTGGCACACGTAAGGTCAAAGGACAAGATTAAAAGGCAAACTTTTGGTAAAAATCCAATATTTCAACATTTTTGTCTTGATTTCGACAACTTATCTCAATATTGTGACTCTATTGTCTAAAAACGTTTAATTTTCATCTCAGGAGTTTGACTTTTAAGTTCAATTTTTTACTTCTGTTGCTCATTATTTTTACTTTTTATCTCAAAATTTTGTCATTTTGAATCGTAACTTTGACTTTTCGGCACAAAAATTTAATTTTTATCTCAAAATTTTGGCCAAAATATCTCAAAATATTGACCTCTCAATTTGACTTTTCACCTTAAATTTTGACTTTTATCTAAATTTTTGACTGTTATCTCAAAATGTGTACTTTTTATATAAGAACTTTAACATTCTGGCACAAATTTTTTAATTTTGATAATGATTTTGACTCTTTGTTTCTCATAAATTTGACTTTGTAACTCAAAATTTCTCTTGTTTTCTAATTTTAACACTTCATCCCAGCATTTTGGCTAAAATATCTCAAAATATTGACTTTGTAGTGCTTGTGTTTCACTTTTTATCTCAAAATTTGACTTGTTATCTCATAACTGACTTTTTATTTTAACATTTTAACCTACAGCTTAAATTGTACTCAATTCAGGCAAAAAAAAAATCTCAATGCCTGTCACAACCACAAGGAAAAGAGGGATACATACTAACTTGGTGCATCACCATTTCAGCATTTTTACCACCACAAAGGAGGACATGTCTGGTCAAATAGGGAATTTGGTCTCCCCAGTTTTTCACTGTCTCTCTCTCTTTCTCTCTGCAGAAGTGGAAGCCCAGAGGGTCGGCCCTGCAGCACATGGTCAGCGGCCTCTGCCTGGACAGCCAGACCCCATCGGGCCCTCCAATTATTACACAGTGTCGCCCCCAGGTGGCCGGCCAATCCTGGGAGCCACAAATCATCACCTGAGCCACAGCAGATTGAGAGGAGAGGAGGAGAGGGGGCGTGAATCTGGAGCCAGCCTGCAGGAGGGCTCACTCCTGCTGGTTGTCGTTCTGTCGCTGAGTGAAGGAGTGAGAGCTGAACTTCTGTGATGTCACTTTTAAGATCCTCACTGGAAAACGTTCAACAGCCTTTTTGAGCAAACATGGAGGTCTTTGTGTACAGTGCTCCATCCTTTCAGGATCTTCTACGTAATCTAAGCTTTTCACTGAAACTGTTGCACATCTCACCTTTCATTTCTGTATTCTTCCTGGTCAACGTTAGTTTCATTAAGCAGTAGTAAGGATTACCTCGAGTGCATACTGTTCTGTAGCAAACATTTGGAGGTGCGCCTGACCTACTCTGAGTGGAAGCCGCTGCTCGTCTGGTTGCCTGATTTAAGGTGGAGGCATGTCAGATGACTGTGTGGACCGGAGCAGCTTTATGTATAGCCAACTTTAATCTGAGCTCTTCTTTTTAATGCAGTCTTGAAGACACCATGCAAAGCACTGTCAGGAACATTATTTATTGTTTTGCATGGTCAGACCCAAAGAATGTTTTTTTTCTGTCTCTCTACAAAGTTTTATGTAAATATTTGAAGCAGATAACGGCCTGGTTTTGTGCAAAGTATTCTATATGTTGTTTGAAAAATAAAATGTGGTAATAAAGGAATCTATGCGGTAGCTTTGTTTTCCTTGTTTATATGATATTTTGCAAGGGTGTGCCTCTTTAATGCTATTTTATTGTGTTGCACTGTGTTTACAGGACAAAGATGAAAACATTCCCATTTTTATTGTTGGTGGAATATCTTTTTTTCCATACTTTATCATGTTGAATACAAATAAAGTAAAAAATAGTTAAATACAAGCACTGCCTGGCCAAAAAATAAAAATAAAAATGGCACCCATAAAAACATCACACACTCTACTATTTTGTTGAACCATCCTTAGCTTTGATTGCAGCACACATTCACTGTAACATTGTTTTGATAAGCTTAGATAAGCAACCCCTGATCATAGCACTGCTCCCACAAGATTGTACAGGAGCCACACGGTATGATGGGTGCATCACTTCACCTGCCTCTCTTCGTACCCTGATGCGCCCATCACTCTGGAACAGGGTAAATCTGGACCCATCAAACCACATGACCTTCTTCCATTCCTCTAAATTCCAATCTTTATTCTCCCTAGCAACTGAAGCCTTTCTTCTTCCTTTCACTATTAAACATACACCTGAGTTCTACTGTTGATTTGCTTTGATTCGATTTTGTCAAACGTTAAAGTGATTGCTGATCCCGATCAGTCAGAATTTTTTTTCGGACCACATTTCTTCCTGGAAGATGACGGTGCCCCACCACACTTCCAGTTTATTATTATGCGTTTGGTAGTTTCTACATCAATCTCTTTAGATGTTTTCTCTGCTTGATGCCAATGATTTGACCCTTCTGAAACAGACTAGCATCTTTTCCACGACCACAGGATGTGTCTTTCTTTGTGGTTGTTGAAGAAATGAGAAGCAACTCATCTTATCAGCTGGGGTTAAATAACATGTTGCCAACTGAAAGATTATTGTCCATGCAGTAATTATCCAATGAGAGGCTTGTAGTCAAATCCTGGTGGCAACTTTTCTTTTAGGTCAAGCAATGTTGGTTATTATTTTTCATGTTCTGGAAAACAGAAGTAAATATAGGCAGAGAGGGGAGAAAGAGAAGCAGAAACTAATAATTATAACCACAAGCAGCATTAAGCAGGCACTTGGCTTTGTGTGTCCATTAGGGCGTGACAACTGCTGCATGTGCACAAGTCCCACCAAACTAACAAACTATTGCATGTAGCGCTCGCAGCATGTGTGGCAAGAGCTGCCTCAGCAAAAAGCCATGATTTCCTGTTGCCAGTAGTGTACGCCTCTCTTTGATAGGGAAAAAAGACAAATGTGTTCTCCAAGCTGTGACACTAAACGTGTGTGCATATTAGTGTTCATCCAGGATTTTACTCAAGAGCTATTCAGGTTTGTATACTGGTGAAAAAAATTATCAACTCTGATTGCCTACCCTGGCCACAGCCATTGAATCACAAAAAATTCTTCCATAACTTGTTATTGTCAGTGTGTCTCGTATACAATGCAATATTTCCTTACATCATGAATTGAGCATTTCATCAAATGTATTTCTTTATTCTATGAAACCTGTGTTATTTGAACACATCTTTAAACTATTAAAATATAACATGTTTTTTTGTGTTTTGGTTCCTCAAACCCCCAAAATGTCAGGTGGTGCAACCGTCCTGACAAGTATCCACAGTAATTAAACTCTAAAAATTGAATGTCAGTTATTGTAAATGGAAATTAAAAATACAGTGGCATTATTTTATGCTTTAACCTTTTTAAATAAAATATTCTTTGCAAATAAAAAGAATTTTAAAGCTGTTAAAAAACTTTTGTCCCGTAATTTTCACCTTGTCAAATGTCAGGGTGGTTCAACCGTAACATTAGACTTTTATTTTAAAGTGAAGAGAATAAAACAGGAAACAGGAAACTGCATCAGCCAGAGGACCCCAAATGACATTTGTGACCAAGTGGAAAAGTTTGTAGATTTCTCTGAAATACTGATAAAAAAGGTTTTTTCACTTCATTGGTGACTGGAACAATTTCCATGTCAGGTGGTACAACCAATGTAATAATGTGAAATGTTATTTTAACACAAAATTATTTATCTTATTCACAAATAAAAGAAATGAAACACACAAAATGAAAATGTATGAGTCACTACAGACATTTGAGAGATACTTGCCAATAATTTCACACAGAAAAAATAACAGGAACATATTAATATATTTTCATATATTTGGTTGCGCCACCTGACATTTTTGGGTGCTCAAATTAAAAATACTAAAAAATAATGAACTGGAAAAACTTTGAAATGTTGGTCATCTACTGAAATCTGTTAGAAAACATAATTCTTTTGTCAGAAATATGTTTTTATCCATTTTCAAAGAACTTTTTGTCTTTTTGTCATTGACCCATACACAGATCTAATTTGGAGATAGTCCTGAAAAAAAAGGTGGGTGGAGCTCGCTCACATAGCTGCGTACCATGTGAATTGTCAAAATCAGACATTTCACTGTAATTTCTGAACATCCTGTTCTAAATTCACTATAGTTGAGAGATGTTTTTGTAGGTGCAGGAATGATAGTTATCTACAAAAAAGTTCAGGCCTGTAACCAAAAGCCATTAGTCGGCAAGGCTGATTCTTCAGTGTAAGGGGACGTTGTGGAACATGTATTGGTACAAAAACACTGCAGTCATAAAACTTCACAGGGCTTTAGTTTTATGCAAAGTTTGGTAAGTGTTAGAGAGCATGTGGAAGGGACAGAATTTTAGGTTAAAGAGGCTAAATAAATTATAATGCTAAAGATTCCAAGAAGAACTGGCAGGTTACTTAAGGGTTCTTGGTGGCCCTGGGTCAGTTTTTGTCCCCGTCATACAGTCATAACTGGACACATTTGGGGTATGTTAGCCCCCCCGTTCATGTTCGTACATCTAGTTTCTTAACCATCTATCCTGTTCAGGGTCGCAGGTGGCTGGAGACTATCCCAGCTGTTATTGGGCGAGAGGCAGCCTGGACTGGTTGCCAGTCAGCTGCAGGGCTGACATATAGACAAACAACCATTCACACACACTCACACCTACGGGCAATTTAGAATAATGAATGAGAACATACAAACTCCACACAGGGTGGGGCCAACCTTGCCCAAACGGGGGATTGAACCAGTGACCTTGCTGTGAGGCTGCAGCGCTGCCTGCTGCACCACCGTACAGCCCAACTATGTTCATAAAGCCAAATACCAGCTAATAAATTCACAGCTTCAAACACAGGAGAGAATATATTTAGGTGCGTCAATATGTTTGTTCAAAGAGGTAGGAAAATATGAAATATATACCAAACCTGTCAGCAATCATTTTGAAAAGCACAACTTTTATGTTTTAATTGCTGTTAGCTTTGATGGGGTAATCTGTCACTTCAGTAAATACATCAGTGAATCAGTGAATGAATCCTCAAAACTTTTGCCTTACCCTGTCTTGCAATTAAGAGCTGCTCACTGAATTTGAATATAGCATTAAGCTCATTTACTGAGGTTGAAGCACAAATACCACACTTAATAATATTCCCTTACCTCTTTGAATCCTGCAGTGAGAATGTTGCTGAAGTGAAGCAATATTTGTCCATTCTTTTCAACCTTAATTTAACCAGGAAAGCCTGTTGAGATCAACAAACTTGCCTTAAGGAGCAACAAACATAACAAATACATAAACAATGCCTAACAAATCGACAACATATTAACTGAAACCGATTTTAAATGAATAAATAATGATGGGAAAAATAAGCGCACCTGCATCATGTTTCTGAATTTATACAAAAAGACCACAAGAGGGCAGAACATCCCCACAGTTGATGAAAAGCTTCTTAGTCACATTTATGACTCTCTGGCCTTCACCGGGTGATGGATGAGTGTTTGTTGTGAAAAAGGGGCCGTAAAGAAGACTGCATTTGAGATAATTAAGAATAAAAGAGGACAGGCCGTAAATAAAGGTCAGATAGTCAGTGTTTGTATCTGAGAGATTCACAGCTGAAGTATTGTTCACAGAATACTTTAACTTGTAATCATCAGCATAACAGGCTTGACAACTTTGTTAACCTGAGTTTTTTTCTTTGTTAGCTTTGAAACCTTGTAGGCCACAAGACATGCCACAGTGCAGCTTAGTAGGCCTCAAAACTATGTCAGGAATGCAACTAAACTCTGATAAACTCCTGGCCTTTTAGAGGGGCCAAGGTTTCGTCATCAGGGGCAGTGAGGGTAAACACATCATGTGGAGCAGACGCTAACACATGGTCAGAGAACAAGACATTACAAAAGTTAAATATGAAACAAAGAGACTGTGTTTAGAATGTGATGGCAGGACAGACCTTAAAACAAGTTCCTCCTCTGTCTGACAGCAGTTTTTACATATCAGGCAGAGATAATGAAGAATATATCAGGTGCTGGACACTAACGAGGAAATGTAACAAAGTAGATTTAATCAAACACTTCACTCATGCTTTTCTGCAGCACACACCTCATATTACACTTCCCATGTTTCAGGGGTACAAGTTACTCTAACAATTACTAATTGATGCTCAACATCAAGCAGAAAACATTGCACATATTCAAATGAATACAACTAAAAACTATGTAGCTTCACATTGTTAACACAAGTCTCTTCTGCTTAAGTAAGTTTTTCCTCACCAGTGTAAATGTTACAAAGTGCTGTACTCATAGTGGACTAAAATAGGGTAAGGCTGACTCTTACTTCTCTCTTGTTATTATCTGTAATGTTTGGTAGCTTGGGACACTAGGAAAAAAAACAGTTCATAAATATGTACACACCTTTGAATTATTCTTTGTTTATATTGTTACACTCAAACATCATTCATATTAGAGTAGAGCACTTAGCAGCATTTAACTGGTTACATTAGTGAGAAAAACTCATTGAACTGGCAGGAATGATTTAAAGCTTCATCTACCTTGTTGTCTGCCTTTTAATTTGAGTTTTTGTCATATTCATCGTCCATGAAGATTTGACCTGGCAAGCGTAGGGTTGCTGGTTCAAGTCCCAGCAGGGACCAAAAATTGTAGATTGGCTGAAAACTGAAGAGGTGTCACCACAGTTTCCTGAGCAGTTGGAGGTGCCCTTGAGCAAGGCATCCCTAACTGCTCAAGGTGCACACTGATGGTCCAGCTCTTCCACTCTGCACTCTCCATTAGTGCATGTTTGTGTGTAGAAATAGTGCAGCTCATTCAGAGTAAAACAATATGCAAAACTGAATAGACTTTTTGACCATTTTGCCACCATGCTCTTATTTTTATTGCTACTTCTTGCCATTTTTACCTCTTTTCAACACTTCAATTTTTGCTCTCTTAAAGGTATTTAAAAAATGCTGCTCTAGTAAAATTCTGGTATTCTGACACATTTAGGGTCAGAGAAATATTGCACTGTCTGGGATTAGAATATTGCTGCAGGCCATATTGTAATTTGATGTAATTTTTAATTAATTGCCCAGCCCTATTCCAACCCAAGGTCTCTGCTCTAGCGGCTTTTGATTTTGCAAATACTGACTTTTTCCTTAAACTGTACCAATTTATCTCAATCCACTGTGATTGATCTTTTGGAAAATCAAAAAGTGATTGATTTTCTTGTTGTTTACGTCTGGGCCTCATCAATAGTTCACTGATAATTTGCATAATTTAGTTTTCACATGTTTACTTCACCAAGCTGATATGACAAAGAATCTCAGAAATGTACAGAAGAAGATAAGGACCACTGACAAAGAAAGTTCTAATATGTATATGAATGAGTGAGTGCATGAATGAATGAATAAAAGAATGAATGAATGAATAAATGAACCAAAGAATGAATAAATCAAAGAAAGAAAGAAAGAATGAACGAATGAATGACTCAATAAATAAATATTAATGACGTTTTTTTCTCTCAGAATTCTGAGTTTAAAGTTACACTTCTTAGGTAAAAGGTCAGAATTCTGAGATTAAAGGTTGGCTAATGGCATGCGCATTGAACGAAGGTGATACTTTAAAAAAAGAACCTCGGAATTCTCCAGAAAAGGTCAGAATTCAGATTTACATCTTAGAATTCAGACTCTAAATTCAATATTCTGACTTTAATCTCGGATTTCTAATTGAAACCTCTTAGGACCTGAATATTTGTCTCCTGTGCATTTTAAAAAAAATCTTTCCTTGCTATTTGAGATCAGTAAGACCTAAGTTACATAAAAATAAACTTGGTCTTTGGGCAGGAAGTTACGTTTTTAGCGTTAGTAGTTCGCTGTTAGTTTACAGTTATAATCGCTATTGCTCATCATAACTACATTTTTTTTCTCACCGAAATTGGTGAAAAGGGGTGACATCACCAAAAGATGACGTGGGAAATTTCTCTAAATGTAGCTGAAAGACTAAAGTTTAAAAAAAAAATCAAAAATAAAGGAGTTTCAAAGGTCTGAGAGGCAGAAATGTAAGAAATGTAAACTCAGAAGTCTGACTTTAATTTCATCACAAATTCACAAATTAATCACAAATTAAACTACATAAAAAAAATTATTGGACCGTATTTTTTTCAGTGGTCCTCGCCCGCTTGCGTAGAAATGGGATGCTGCTGATGTCTAAAAACAATCAGAGCGTGTCCAGTTTGATCCTGGTCGAGCTGTCAATCGTGTATCGATCACCTCCGATGTGCGGGCTCCGGCCAATGGGCTCCGGCGGAGGCGGTCCGTTGCTAAGGAGGAAGTTTGGTTGAGTCTCCGCGTAGCAGCCATTCAGCGGCGGTGTCTGAAGCGATTGGACTGAGAGCGTCTCCCGCAACACTTTCTGTGGAATTTGAATTATTTTTGGCACAGCACGGCTCGTGATACACAGGTGACGGCTTTAAGGGGGAATCTTCCGGATCGCAGCGGTGATCACAGGTATGTTTGAAGCACATGTCCCGGTTTGTTTCCTCCCTCCTGCCCGGTAGGTAACGCTCGTTAGCTCCAGAAGCTAAGCAGCACTAGCCTGTGTGTTTTCGGATGCGGCACAGGCAGCTCCGGCTGTTAGCTCTCCTCACACCCGATTTCATGGCTTCTGGGTTAGCTCGCTTTGCTACCACAACATGAAATGTGAAGAAACCTGGATTAAAGGCTGTGATACTGTTCACCATCCCCCAGGAGATGCTGGGGAAAAAACGCACCTCCACCGGGCGAGCTAACAGGTTAGTTAGCTAACGTGAGTGAAGCTCAACTTACCTGGTCAACTTCGAGAGACGGACGTTACTCAGCAACCTGAGCTAAAAGGATGGAAAAGCTACCAGCTAGCAGCACCATTTGGCACAAAACTTTCAAAACCTTCCATATTTCTCGTATAACACCCGTATTTCTACAGTAAAGTGGCATTTATATCTGTTTTATTTGTAAATAGAGCACGTCAACATTGACAACCTATGTCAGAAATGACATCAGAGACATCCTTAAGCTAATTTCCATGTACAAGACATTATTTACAGGCTAGAATTGAAATATCCACACTGTTACCAAACAGCACTGACAAAAATAGAAATCAAAATAAGACACATGATACACAGTGACAGGGAGGAGTACATCAGAACACACACACACACACACACTCACCAGCAACAAGTAAGATCTGAGTCAAGTTTCAAACCAGGATCAAGGAAGTTGAGAAGATATTTTTGGGGTTTGTTTTTTTAGTTTCACTGCAAAGCTGCCATGACTTGTCTTGCAAAGAAATTGTCTCCAAATGATGAGGATGTTATTGTAGATTATATTGACTTCTTAGAGTAGAGTAGAGGAGAGTAGAGTGGATGTCAACACAACATTAGAGATCACACAAACCATTTAAAATGCTTTACATTGGACAAAAATTTGAATGTAATAGAGGTTTGCAGATGCGCTTAGTTGTCAAGATGAAACAACATGAGATGCTGGGGTCATAGAAGCAAGATCTGTGCCACCAAAACAACTCTAGTAGTTGACCACTAATTAAAAATGATCCTTTGCAAATGAGCTACACCGAGACCAACTTAGGAAGCAAAGTTGATTATGTGTGCATAGTAGACTGGGCAATTGATTTCTTGTTAGATTAAATCGCATTATGGCCTGCTGCAATATTCTGTGTCAGAATACCAGATACATAGTTTTGCAGCAGGTGTCTTATGCTCTACATCAATGTTACTCAACCCTGCTCAACCAAAGAGCAAAACTGTTGGAAACTACCATTGCCAGAGCAGCATATTTAGTGGTGAAAAAAGGCAAAAACTGTAAGAAGTGGCAAAAAAAATAATTTAATGTTGGCAAAAATGGTGAAAAGGGGCAAAAATTGGGAGATATTTTGAGAAATGATCAGAAAGTATCAAAACTCTTCAGAGGCTTGACATTTCTATTCAGAATAGCCCTTCTTTATGATGCTTATGTAATATTCTAATTTTTCCTGGGTTTTCATTATCTGCAGGCAATAATTATTGACATTTCATTTTCATTTTCTAAATAAACAATAGGGTTCCTTTTCTGGATCTTTTTTTGTTTTCCAAAAAAAATCCTACTTTTCCCCCTCATGTATGTGTTTTATAGAATCTCATTTCAACTAGTTATTAAAAATAAAGAAAAACTCGGCTTTGTTGATATTTTTTGCCCAGATTAAGTCAAGATTATGAGAAAAAAAGTTTGAAATTATGGGATGAAAGGTCAAAATTTTGAGAAACAAAGTCGAAATCACGAGATTCATGTACTCCAGCTGGTATTTTTCTCCCTGCAACCCCTAATGAGAATAAGAATCATCTCCTTCTCATCAACAAATCTCCTCAATCATCAGCAAAGCAATTGTTATTAACAAAACACTAGATGACACAATAAATGACAATGACAATATAGGGACAAATAATCGCTATCAAATTATTTTTGCTAATGGTTGAACCCCAGTGCACAGTACTTTATGATGAACTCCAATCTTACCTCGAGCTCAGCCACTTTGATAATATGTGCACGCCCGTCACAGTTTTCACATATTGTTTGTGTCTTGTCTGTCTTTCTGCTGCTGTTTGTTGATTTCACTGCCCCAAAATGCTGCCAAGCGGATGAATGAAAAGCTGGCATCTTGCATGCTAATTTCTTAGTCCAACGTCAGACTTTGTCAGGCTGGCTACAGCTCTGAAATTTTGTGGCAGCCTCTCATCTAGGTGAGAAATATTGTCACTCTTTAGAATTGATCTTGTCACACCCCTGAGGTATAATCTTGAACAATCAAACATCAGTTGATTAGTCTTCTTCTTCTTCATGAGATTTGTTAGATTTATTATTCAGATTTTGAGAATCCTCATGCTTCACCGACAGCTTGACTATCTTGTCTCAGGTAAACAATACAGTCAGAGGTTTGTATTTATTGCTGTAAGGTTTGGCGACTTGGCAAGTTTGTAAAAAAGCATGTGGTTTATATAAAGACAGCTGCTCAGACGTTCACCGCCCAGCCACATGGCAGGTTGATTCCCCTGCAGATATAAACTGTGACTCACAGCCTTAACATTTTTGTGAGGTGTGATAATGTGTCCTAGATTATCGTATATGGAAATGAGAACATCGCTAGACTTTCAGCTAGCAGTGACAGAGTTTACTTCTAGGAGCAATCGCGCGTTGAGCAAGAGATTTCCATCTTTGATCAGATAACAGGCAGTGGTCACATTACCGTCCACATGCCGACTTTACAAAGATAGCTGCGTGACGGATTGTGTTTGATAGCAACATACAGCAAAACATCCCACTGAATGGACACTAACCTTATTTGGTTGCTCTTATTATCCACAATTGTTGATGTATTATGGTTTCATGAGAGCTGATGATGAAGTTTGTGATCTAAAGCTCAGTAAGGCAAGTTAAGCACATTTCAGCGACAAGGCATTCAAAGTTGCTTCACATATTAGCATAACACATGGAAAGAAAACATTTTGGTTCAAGCAAAAAAAATCACATGAAATAGAATAAAATGATAAGAAGGAAGGTAATAAAACACTGCCTGGCCAAAAAAAAAGTCATCACCTGGATTTAAAAGCAAATAGGTGCAAGCCTCCTATTGGATAATTACTGCATTTTTCAGTTGGCTACAAGATTTTTAAATCCAGCTGATGAAATGAGTAACTTCCCATTTTTTCAACAACCATGGAGAAAGACACATCCTGTGGTTGTGAAAAAGATGTTAGTCGGTTTAAGAAGAGTCAAATCATTGACATCAAGCAGAGAAAACATCTGAGGGGACTGGTGCAGAAACTACTAACACAAAAATGTGCCAACTTTTTTTTTAAACTTAAATGGTAAAGAAAAGCCTTACATCAGGCTTTAAAACCTCAATCCAGCAAGTCAACCTTGGACATTTTTGCCCGTAAAAGAAACTGAAACTGAAATCAAAGCAATTGCATTTATTTGTTGGGTTTTAGGATTTTTAGACGTTTGCTAATGATGTTCTTTCTGTGGGAGCAAATTTGATGTGTGAACCAGACAAAGGAGCGGAGTGATATGAGTTTTTTTCCCCCTTGAAATTCTGCAAGTAACTCATGGCTTAGCTCATGTCGCGGAATGAGGGAGTGCAAGATTGGCTATCTGCCTCCCAACCCACTGTGCGAGTCTGTCAGCTGTTAGAGAGAGGAGGAGAATGTGAGAGTTCGTATCTGTACGAAGCTTTGTGATTCACTCTGTGGGAGAAACCAGCTCTACTGTCAGCAGCTTGCCCTGTTTTCTAAGGAGAGGCCTTTTTCTTGGCAGTGATTTGTGCATGTGAATGCTGAGTAGTGATGCAACATGGGTAGATAAACTCACCGTGTGATGACGATGCAATCAAAGGGCTTCACTTTTGTCCCCTGATAGCAGCGAGGGGTTGCGGAGCCGGCTGTAGCTGATGGTGAAAGCAGGAGTGAATTTCCAAGTAAGCGTAGCTCCTGGCTCAGTGTTAACTTAATAGATATGACAGGAGATATGTGTCTGTTCCCTCTTATAGCATCAAACACCACATCACAGTCCTTTGTCTGTGACCATCTCCTGGCAGCTCACCTCTCAGTTTAATCCTCATTTTGGCTTCAGCTCTGATGTGGGCTACCTAACATGCAGGCTGCTGCTGTTGTCATCTACAACCCATGCTTTCTGTCAACACCACTGCTCCTGTGAAGTGTGGGCACACTGAGCATATTTGGAGTGATTGAACAAAATGCTCAAACCTTTGCTTATTCAGTTAAAGTAGTGTGGGAAGGTGAGAATAAGGATGTGTAAAGTCAGGTGCACAGAGATGCCTCAGATCTGGTTCCTATTTGAGCTACAGCAGCTGAATGAATGAAGCCGGGGTTGTTTATATCAGAAGTCATAGTATGTCTTCATAACAGTAAAACAAAGACACTCACAAGGCTGGTAGATAATAAATACATCATGAGGAAGTATTGTTATATGCCCACCCTGACCTCCATGGGCTGTTATTCATGATGTCTGACTGTGTTTTTCATAAACAAACCAACTCATAACACATTTATTATAAGTCAGTTAAAGGGACAGTTCAAGGTCTCTTTGAAACCAGCTCGTTTCTCTGCTTTTAGCACTTTGCTGATCATGTCCCGTTTCTGTGAGTTGTATTATTGAGATAGTTTCCACCTGCTGCCTTTTAGCTGGAACTGACTGTGAATTTTTGCATGGAAAATGTAAACACCAGCTCTGACTGTTTCATTCTGTAATCAATATCATCTGATGTGATTCCATAGCAACAGAGAAAGAATAAAAATATATCCATGATTCTTATACTGTAGGTCTGGTTTGCTTTGGTTGTTGCGCTCTACAGTATTGTGGAAAAAATGATATTGAGATATTTTTAAAGTTTATTGCGTCTCTCTGTTCAGCTGAATTCTCCCTGACTCCCTGAAATGACAATAACAGACTCTCACCTAATTACCTCCATTTCTCTTTACCTACATGAACAATATTTGAGTTTGCAAAGAGTCTTGATCATGTTGATATCATTTGAATATTGATATTGATCTTTAATGTTTCCTGCAAGGGATTCTTCTCACATCAGGTCAGACTTTTTAATAACACGCTCCTGCACAGAGGTTCCCTAAATTAAGTTTCCTATGCTGCCAAATAATATTACAGAGAAATGTATTACATCTGTTAACATGCTGTGCCCCTCCAGCCTGAGTGTCCAGAGCCTGATAGACACAGGCTGAGCAGACACACAGTGGCTCACAGAGTTTGTCCTCCTCCTGCATTTTGCCTTTTCAATGAAAAAATTGTAACGAGCCATTTCCAGTACAAGCTGGGGTATAAAAATGTAGACTTGCGGTTATTGTGATGAACATATCACAGTTTTCAGTATTATCGTGACACACTTTTAAAGATGTGTTGTGTTCAGTATGTTCAGAAAGCACTGATAGACCTATAGGGGAAAGGGTCTGCTGTGTCATATTGAATCCTATGAAGTTTTCCACCTGGGAAATAAACTTTTCCTTGTCTATGTTGTCAGATTACGTCTGGGTCTCTGACCTGCTGATGATCTCTGGCTCTGGGCCACTGAGTGATGCAATTTTGATTTACAAGGATGAAATTTAAGAACATGAGAAAGAGCACAGTGTTTTATTTTGACATGACAGGATGCTCTGTTTCCCTTTTACTGTTTGGTACGATCTGCTCTGCATAGATAGATGCACTTCTGCAGCACACTTTGGCAAACATAGACTCGCAGTGAAACAGCTGTGAGATGCTGTCGGTGGCTCACGGCGCAGATATTACACAGTGTGGGCTGAGTGAATGCTCTGATTGAAAAGAGTGGAAGCTACATGTAGCGTAGTGCGCCGTCTTCATTCTGCGGCCTGCGCTCTGCGGCCTGCGTTCTGCGGCGCATGCGCTTTATGTGTGATATAGGGGTGAGGGATGATAAATGTCCAGAACGCTGTCGAGTCCTCCTTCTGCCATGATCCAATTTCTAATCTCAATAAAGTTTAAATGAAAGTGTAGGCTCCACAGTGTGCCAGAGCAGCTAGTGTGGGAGATTCTGATCGAGCTGGGAACACAGTTTTTGAAATGACGACAGGAATTGTTATTGTCAGCGTTTTTATCAGGGTTTACTGTTACACCCATCATTGTTACATCCCTACTACAAGCACAATGCATGTTGTGAAGAGAAAAAGGGTGATTTCTGTAGGAAGCAAAGCAAACTTTAAGCATTGGTTTACCTGGACATTAAACTACGACTCTTTCAACTTTTATAGCAGGAATCCTTCGACATGGGAAGGAGGATGTGAAATGTGAAATAAATAATAAAATGGGTGATCAGAAGAATATAGAGCTCAAAACAAACAGAGTCTTTTCTGACTGAAGACAAAGCGTAACAAGGCACAGATCTGGAAGCTGCTGCCTTTAACCCTGAAAGTGTTAAATAAAGCACCTTTTGTGATATTAACTATAAGAAAACTGTCAGATTGTCCAGATTGTCCTGCTCTGCTCCAATCGCATTCACCGCTTCCTCTCTCTCTGTCGCTTGACCACTCACGCTGCATGTCACTCTGCTGACCCTGATAACAGCAGGTGAAGTGACAGAGCTCTGAGATGGTCCTCTAACTGCTGGGGGTTGTTGCTTGTTATGTGGTCAAATATATTTGGACGCTCATTCAGATCTATTAGTAATGAGAATGGACGTAGACAGGCTGCAGAAACGTAATTGAAAGGCTCAAATATATCGTACAACCTTGTGATATGAATATTGGACATCTGTGTATCGCAATGACGATACTTAAACTATGTATTGTGGAGCCCTATTTGACATCACATACAAAGGCATCGGTGTTACATGAGTGAAAGTAAGAAGTGACTCATCTGAGTCAAAGTTAAGTGGAATTTGTGTTGACATTCTGCTCTGCCAAAAGCTGTAACCCTATTGGTGTTATGAGTTACCAAAACACAGTCTGGTGGCACATCACAACTTCATTATCATTATTACCTCAGACAGTCCTGTATTAGAATTTGACAGTGTGAGTCAGGGTGAATTGTGTACAGAAACAAACCTTTCAGCAAACTTTTCTGCAGGGGTTGGAGAAATAAACAATGGCAATATCAAGCAACTTACTCATCTGCTGTTACACATTTGAATCTGTAGCTTTGCATCATTCTAAAGAAGGAATACTGTACTCACTTGTAGGATCCACACACACACACACACACTGCTCTCTGCACTGAGCAGATTGGGACTTGATCCAAGAGGGACACTGTGAGAAGATTCAACCAGAGGGGAGCTTTTAGAATCAGGATCTCGGATGTGCAGCTGACCCCGTTTCGACATAAGTAGCCTAAAATAGGTTTGTGTGGCTCCGCAGAGTAGGATTGAACTTTGTTTGATGTGTTTGTTGGTGAGCAGAAGTGTTGTGTTATCC
>RPOG01007750.1:3829-15329 GCA_008086565.1 Thalassoma bifasciatum | reverse complement strand
TGAGATGAAGTGAGCCAACACAAAGGTACAGTGATTTTCCCTTACCCTGCTTGTTTCCTTATTTTTTGTGGGCTTGTTAAAGGGATCTGCTGCTCTCTGTGCTGTACACCCTCCTCGATAGTTCAGTTGGTAGAGTGGAGGACTGTAGATGATGGTTGTAGCAGTGATCCTTAGATCGCTGGTTCAACTCCCGCTCAAAGCATTTGCTTTTTCTAGCAGTTCTGTATTGTAGATCAGCCTAAGTCAATGAGATCCATTGGTCCTATTTATTTGTTGGTCTACCTAGAGAAAAAAGACCTGTAGGCCACTGGTAAATTTAATTTTAAAGGTGTTTTTTTTTACTTTTGAGAAGACTTTTGGCATTTGAGATGAAGTGAGCCAACACAAAGGTACAGTGATTTTCCCTTACCCTGCTTGTTTCCTTTTTTTGTGGGCTTGTTAAAGGGATCTCCTACTCTCTGTGCTGTACACCCTCCTCGATAGCTCAGTTGGTAGAGTGGAGGACTGTAGATGATGGTTGTAGCAGTGATCCTTAGGTCGCTGGTTCAACTCCCGCTTGAAGCATGTGCTTTCTCCAGCAGTTCGATACTGTTACTCAGCCCAAGTCAATGAGATCCAATTGCCCTATCTATGCAATGTTTATTTGTTGGTCTTCTTAGTCAAATAAAACCTCTAGACCAGAGGTAAATTTTCATTTTGAAGGTGTGTTTTGTGACTTTTGAGAAGACTTTTGGCATGTGAGATAAGTGAGCCAACACAAAGGTACAGTGATTTTCCCTAACCCTGCTTGTTTCCTTATTTTTTGTGGGCTTTTTAAAGGGATCTCCTGCTCTCTGTGCTGTACACCCTTCTCGATAGCTCAGTTGGTAGAGTGGTGGACTGTAGATGATGGTTGTAGCAGTGATCCGTAGGTCATTGGTTCAACTCTCGCTCGTGCATGTGCTTTTTCTAGCAGTTCTGTATTGTAGATCAGCCTACGTCAATGAGATCCATTGGTCCTATTTATTTGTTGGTCTACCTAGAGAAAAAAGACCTGTAGGCCACTGGTAAATTTTCATTTTGAAGGTGTTTTTTTTTACTTTTGAGAAGACTTTTGGCATTTGAGATGAAGTGAGCCAACACAAAGGTACAGTGATTTTCCCTTACCCTGCTTGTTTCCTTTTTTTGTGGGCTTTTTAAAGGGATCTGCTCCTCTCTGTGCTGTACACCCTCCTCCATAGCTCAGTTGGTAGAGTGGAGGACTGTAGATGATGGTTGTAGCAGTGATCCTTAGGTTGGTGGTTCAACTCCTGCTCGAAGTATGTGCTTTCTCCACCAGTTCGGTACTGTAACTCGACCTACGTCAATGAGATCCAATGGCCCTATCTTTGCAATGTTTATTTGTTGGTCTTCTTAGTCAATAAAGACCTCTAGACCAGAGGTAAATTTTCATTTTGAAGGTGTGTTTTGTGACTTTTGAGAAGACTTTTGGCATGTGAGATTAAATGAGCCAACACAAAGGTACAGTGATTTTCCCTTACCCTTCTTGATTCCCTTTTTGTAGGCTTGTCAAAGGGATCTCCTTCTTTCTTTACTGTACACCCACTCTTATAGCTAAGTTGGTAGAGTGGAGGACTGAAGACACTGATTATAGCAGTGATCCTAAGTTCGCTGGTTCAACTCCCGCTCGAAGCATGTGCTTTCTCCAGCACTTTCGACTGTGCCTCAGCTTCGATCAATGAGATCCAATGGCCCTATCTATGCAACGTTAAATTGTTGGTCTATCTGGAGAAAAAAAGACCTTTAGACCAGAGTTAAATTTTTCATTTTGAAGGTGTGTTTTGTGACTATTGAGAAGACTTTTGTCATGTGAGATGAAGTGAGCCAACACAAAGGTACAGAGATTTTCCCTTACCCTTCTTGTTTCCCTTTTTGTAGGCTTGTCAAAGGGATCTCCTGCTTTCTGTACTGTACACCCACTCTGAGAGCTCAGTTGGTAGAGTGGAGGACTGAAGACACTCATTATAGCAGTGATCCTAAGGTCGCTGGTTCAACTCCCGCTCGAAGCAGGTGCTTCCTCCAGCACTTTCAAACTATACCTCAGCTTTGATCAATCAGATCCAATGGCCCTTTCTATGTGATGTTTAATTGTTTGTCTACCTAGAGAAAAAACACCTTCAGAACAGATGACATTTTTCATTTTGAAGGTGTGTTTTTTTTTACTTTTGAGAAGACTTTTGGCATTTGAGATGAAGTGAGCCAACACAAAGGTACAGTGATTTTCCCTTACCCTGCTTGTTTCCTTATTTTTTGTGGGCTTGTTAAAGGGATCTCCTGCTTTCTGTACTGTACACCCACTCTGATAGCTCAGTTGGTAGAGTGGAGGACTGAAGACACTGATTATAGCAGTGATCCTAAGGTCGCTTGTTCAACTCCAGCTCGAAGCATGTGCTTTTTCCAGCAGTTTCGTACTATACCTCAGCTTAGATAAATGAGATCCAATGGCCCTATCTATGCAACGTTAAATTGTTGGTCTACCTAGAGAAAAAAGACCTTTAGACCAGAGTTAAATTTTTCATTTTGAAGGTGTGTTTTGTGAGTTTTGAGAAGACTTTTGTCATGTGAGATGAAGTGAGCCAACACAAAGGTACAGTGATTTTCCCTTACCCTTCTTGTTTCCCTTTTTGTAGGCTTGTCAAAGGGATCTCCTGCTTTCTGTACTGTACACCCACTCTGATAGCTCAGTTGGTAGAGTGGAGGACTGAAGACACTGATTATAGCAGTGATCCTAAGTTCGCTGGTTCAACTCCCGTTCGAAGCATGTGCTTTTTCCAGCAGTTTCAAACTATACCTCAGCTTTGATCAATGAGATCCAATGGCCCTATCTATGTGATGTTTAATTGTTTGTCTACCTAGAGAAAAAACACCTTCAGAACAGATGACATTTTTCATTTTGAAGGTGTGTTTTTTTTTTACTTTTGAGAAGACTTTTGTCATGTGAGATGAAGTGAGTCAACACAAACTTACAGTGATTTTCCCTTACCCTTCTTGTTTCCCTTTTTGTAGGCTTATCAAAGGGATCTCCTGCTTTCTGTACTGTACACCCACTCTGATAGCTCAGTTGGTAGAGTGGAGGACTGAAGACACTGATTATAGCAGTGATCCTAAGGTCGCTTGTTCAACTCCCGCTCGAAGCATGTGCTTTTTCCAGCAGTTTCAAACTATACCTCAGCTTAGATAAATGAGATCCAATGGCCCTATCTATGTGATGTAAAATTGTTTGTCTACCTAGAGAAAAAACACCTTCAGAACAGATGACATTTTTCATTTTGAAGGTGTGTTTTTTTTTNTTTTTGTAGGCTTGTCAAAGGGATCTCCTGCTTTCTGTACTGTACACCCACTCTGATAGCTCAGTTGGTAGAGTGGAGGACTGAAGACACTGATTATAGCAGTGATCCTAAGGTCGCTTGTTCAACTCCCGCTCGAAGCATGTGCTTTTTCCAGCAGTTTCAAACTATACCTCAGCTTAGATAAATGAGATCCAATGGCCCTATCTATGTGATGTAAAATTGTTTGTCTACCTAGAGAAAAAACACCTTCAGAACAGATGACATTTTTCATTTTGAAGGTGTGTTTTTTTTTACTTTTGAGAAGACTTTTGTCATGTGAGATGAAGTGAGCCAACACAAAGGTACAGTGATTTTCCCTTACCCTTCTTGTTTCCCTTTTTGTAGGCTTATCAAAGGGATCTCCTGCTTTCTGTACTGTACACCCACTCTGATAGCTCAGTTGGTAGAGTGGAGGACTGAAGACACTGATTATAGCAGTGATCCTAAGGTTGCTTGTTCAACTCCCGCTCGAAGCATGTGCTTTTTCCAGCAGTTTCAAACTATACCTCAGCTTAGATAAATGAGATCCAATGGCCCTATCTATGTGATGTAAAATTGTTTGTCTACCTAGAGAAAAAACACCATCAGAACAGATGACATTTTTCATTTTGAAGGTGTGTTTTGTGAGTTTTGAGAAGACTTTTGTCATGTGAGATGAAGTGAGTCAACACAAACTTTCAGTGATTTTCCCTTACCCTTCTTGTTTCCCTTTTTGTAGGCTTGTCAAAGGGATCTCCTGCTTTCTGTTCTGTACACCCACTCTGATAGCTCAGTTGGTAGAGGGGAGGACTGAAGACACTGATTATAGCAGTGATCCTAAGGTCGCTGGTTCAACCCCCGCTCGAAGCAGGTGCTTTTTCCAGCAGTTTCAAACTATACCTCAGCTTTGATCAATGAGATCCAATGGCCCTATCTATCTGATGTAAAATTGTTTGTCTACCTAGAGAAGAAACACCTTTAGACCAGAGTTAAATTTTTCATTTTGAAGGTGTGTTTTGTGAGTTTTTAGAAGACTTTTGGCATTTGAGATGAAGTGAGTCAACACTAAGGTACAGTGATTTTCCCTTACCCTTCTTGTTTCCCTTTTTGTAGGCTTGTCAAAGGGATCTCCTGCTTTCTGTACTGTACACCCACTCTGATAGCTCAGTTGCTAGAGTGGAGGACTGAAGACACTGATTATAGCAGTGATCCTAAGTTCGCTGGTTCAACTCCCGCTCGAAGCATGTGCTTTTTCCAGCAGTTTCAAACTATACCTCAGCTTAGATCAATGAGATCCAATGGCCCTATCTCTGTGATGTTTAATTGTTTGTTTACCTAGAGAAGAAACACCTTTAGACCAGAGGTAAATTTTCATTTTGAAGGTGTGTTTTGTGAGTTTTGAGAAGACTTTTGGCATNTTTTTGTAGGCTTGTCAAAGGGATCTCCTGCTTTCTGTACTGTACACCCACTCTGATAGCTCAGTTGCTAGAGTGGAGGACTGAAGACACTGATTATAGCAGTGATCCTAAGTTCGCTGGTTCAACTCCCGCTCGAAGCATGTGCTTTTTCCAGCAGTTTCAAACTATACCTCAGCTTAGATCAATGAGATCCAATGGCCCTATCTCTGTGATGTTTAATTGTTTGTTTACCTAGAGAAGAAACACCTTTAGACCAGAGGTAAATTTTCATTTTGAAGGTGTGTTTTGTGAGTTTTGAGAAGACTTTTGGCATTTGAGATGAAGTGAGTCAACACTAAGGTACAGTGATTTTCCCTTACCCTTCTTGTTTCCTTTTTTGTAGGCTTGTCAAAGGGATCTCCTGCTTTCTGTACTGTACACCCACTCTGATAGCTCAGTTGGTAGAGTGGAGGACTGAAGACACTGATTATAGCAGTGATCCTAAGGTCGCTGGTTCAACTTTTGCTCGTAGCATGTGCTTTCTCCAGCACTTTTGACTGTCCCTCAGCTTAGATAAATGAGATCCAATGGCCCTATCTATGTGATGTTTAATTGTTGGTCTACCTAGAGAAACAAGACCTCGAGAACAGATGACATTTTTCATTTTGAAGGTGTGTTTTGTGACTTTTGAGAAGACTTTTGTCATGTGAGATGAAGTGAGCCAACACAAAGGTACAGTGATTTTCCCTTACCCTTCTTGTTTCCTTTTTTGTAGGCTTGTCAAAGGGATCTCCTGCTTTCTGTACTGTACACCCACTCTGATAGCTCAGTTGGTAGAGTGGAGGACTGAAGACACTGATTAAAGCAGTGATCCTTAGGTGGCTTGTTCAACTCCCGCTCGAAGCGTGTGCTTTCTCCAGCACTTTCGACTGTGCCTCAGCTTAGATCAATGAGATCCAATGGCCCTATCTACCTGATGTTTAATTGTTTGTCTACCTAGAGAAAAAAGACCTTTAGACCAGAGTTAAATTTTTCATTTTGAAGGTGTGTTTTGTGACTATTGAGAAGACTTTTGGCATGTGAGATGAAGTGAGCCAACACAAAGGTACAGTGATTTTCCCTTACCCTTCTTGTTTCCCTTTTTGTAGGCTTGTCAAAGGGATCTCCTGCTTTCTGTACTGTACACCCACTCTGATAGCTCAGTTGGTAGAGTGGAGGACTGAAGACACTGATTATAGCAGTGATCCTAAGGTCGCTGGTTCAACTCCCGCTCTAAGCATGTGCTTTCTCCAGCACTTTCGACTGTGCCTCAGCTTCGATCAATGAGATCCAATGGCCCTATCTATGCAACGTTAAATTGTTGGTCTATCTGGAGAAAAAAGACCTTTAGACCAGAGTTAATTATTTCATTTTGAAGGTGTGTTTTGTGACTTTTGAGAAGACTTTTGTCATGTGAGATGAAGTGAGCCAACACAAAGGTACAGTGATTTTCCCTTACCCTTCTTGTTTCCCTTTTTGTAGGCTTGTCAAAGGGATCTCCTGCTTTCTGTACTGTACACCCACTCTGATAGCTCAGTTGGTAGAGTGGAGGACTGAAGACACTGATTAAAGCAGTGATCCTAAGGTCGCTGGTTCAACTCTCACTCGAAGCATTTGCTTTTTCAAACAGTTTCGTACTATACCTCAGCTTTGATCAATGAGATCCAATGGCCCTATCTATTCAGCGTTAAATTGTTGGTCTACCTGGAGAAAAAAGACCTTTAGACCAGAGTTAAATTTTTCATTTTGAAGGTGTGTTTTGTGACTATTGAGAAGACTTTTGGCATGTGAGATGAAGTGAGTCAACACAAAGTTACAGTGATTTTCCCTTACCCTTCTTGTTTACTTTTTTGTAGGCTTGTCAAAGGGAATCTCCTGCTTTCTGTACTGTACACCCACTCTGATAGCTCAGTTGGTAGAGTGGAGGACTGAAGACACTGATTATAGCAGTGATCCTTAGGTCGCTTGTTCAACTCCCACTCGAAGCATGTGCTTTTTCCAGCAGTTTCAAACTATACCTCAGCTTTGATCAATGAGATCCAATGGCCCTATCTATCTGATGTTTAATTGTTTGTTTACCTAGACAAAAAAGACCTCTAGACCAGATGAAATTTTTCATTTTGAAGGTGTGTTTTGTGACTTTTGAGAAGACTTTTGGCATGTGAGATGAAGTGAGCCAACACAAAGGTACAGTGATTTTCCCTTACCCTTCTTGTTTCCCTTTGTGTAGGCTTGTCAAAGGGATCTCCTGCTTTCTGTACTGTACACCCACTCTGATAGCTCAGTTGGTAGAGTGGAGGACTGAAGACACTGATTATAGCAGTGATCCTAAGGTCGCTGGTTCAACTCCTGCTTGAAGCATGTGCTTTCTCCAGCACTTTCGACTGTGCCTCAGCTTAGATCAATGAGATCCAATGGCCCTATCTATGTGATGTTTAATTATCTGTCTACCTAGAGAAAAAAGACCTTTAGACCAGAGTTAAATCTTTCATTTTGAAGGTGTGTTTTGTGACTTTTGAGAAGACTTTTGTCATGTGAGATGAAGTGAGCCAACACAAAGGTACAGTGATTTTCCCTTACCCTTCTTGTTTCCCTTTTTGTAGGCTTGTCAAAGGGATCTCCTGCTTTCTGTACTGTACACCCACTCTGACAGCTCAGTTGGTAGAGTGGAGGACTGAAGACACTGATTATAGCAGTGATCCTAAGGTCGCTGGTTCAACTCCTGCTCGAAGCATGTGCTTTTTCCAGCAGTTTCAAACTATACCTCAGCTTTGATCAATGAGATCCAATGGCCCTATCTATCTGATGTTTGTTTGTTTACCTAGAGAAAAAAGACCTCTAGACCAGATGAAATTTTTCATTTTGAAGGTGTGTTTTGTGACTATTGAGAAGACTTTTGGCATGTGAGATGAAGTGAGTCAACACAAAGGTACAGTGATTTTCCCTTACCCTTCTTGTTCCCTTTTTTGTAGGCTTGTCAAAGGGATCTCCTGCTTTCTGTACTGTACACCCACTCTGATAGCTCAGTTGGTAGAGTGGAGGACTGAAGACACTGATTATAGCAGTGATCCTAAGGTCGCTGGTTCAACTCCCGCTCGAAGCATGTGCTTTCTCCAGCACTTTCGACTGTGCCTCAGCTTTGATCAATGAGATCCAATGGCCCTATCTATGTAATTGCTGTGAATGCAGCAAGGCATTCACAGCTTATGTTTTTCTATGTCAAAAAAGTTTAAGATTCTTCTTCTTCTTCTTCTTCCGCCCACTTTTCTGGATCGCTTCTTCTTCCACAAATTTCAACCGATTTTCACCGTTCAAAATTCAAAACGACCGTCTCATTCAGGACTGGTGAGCTATGACTTTTCAGACAGATTTCACTTATTCTTTCAGAGATATTTCACTTTTTTCACGATTTTCACGCGCATAGAGAATGAATTGGATTTGGAATCATTCAGGGAATTTCTTCAGCCTCATTCAGACCCTTCTCATTCAGTCATACTTTCAGCCAGAAACTACATTCTACCTGCAAAATGTTCAGCCATCAGTTGGCTTTCTTCAGTATATTTCAGCTTCTTTCTAGCTTTTATAGTTTCTTCACAAAACTCCTTCAAAGGTCATGAAGTTTATCAGCCCTTGCAGCAGTTAAACATTGGTGTGTATGTGGTGGAGTGTTCAAACTGTAGAGTGAGGATTTGAATTTTAGAGTGTGTACCAGGAGAGAAATGACCTGCAAAGTTTTTGGACAAACAGGCCTAGGGGCCACAAATTTCACTCCACATACTCAGATTTGGGCTCAAAACGTAGGTAATCTTGTTCTGCTTCTGATTAAGGACACTTGACACCAAAAGGACAAAGGACAAAGCCTACAGGTGGCTAACTGTCACAGAAAGTCATCATCTGTCCCCATCTGCTCTAATGTTAAATCTCAAGGGACTTTCTGAGAGATTAAGAAAAAGTAACACTTTTTTAACTCATATTTCTGGTAAAACCTGTGGCTCAACAGACATGAAATTTACATCAATAGATACTCCTAAGCCTTGGGAATCTAATGGTGGTTTTGGTTTTCCGCTAGCCCTTACGGTATTTGCACAGGAACAGGATATTCACACCCTTGTCCCTGGCTCAAATCCAGCTCCTCATCAACTGTCTGTCAGTTAAATCAAACAGCTGCAGCTTCAAACAGCCTAACGAGCAGGTTACCATGGAGACCTGTGATCTGACACACCTGTTTATACCTGCAGATCAAAACACTGATGAAGAAAGATACTCAAGTGATTGTTTCTCTGCATCACTGACCAACACACAGCACACCAGCACACCAAACATATACCCACACACAAACACACCAAACACACACACACACACACACACACNTGATGTTGTAACGTGTTTTGTCCAGGAGGTCTGTGGGGGGAAGGAGAATATGAAAATCTCTGAAAACAGACAGACATGCAACATTTAACTACTGTCACAGGTTGCACCAGCTTTGCATGAGCTCAACTGTGCTGACTAAATTAAGATGACGAACCCCAACACAGTCTAGGCAGATGTTTGCCTAACATGAGTCTGGTTCTGTCCAAGGTTTCTGCCAGTTAAAAGGAGGTTTTTCCATGCTATTATAACTTGCCAAATGCTGCAAAGTGGGTTCATGGTGGGTTAAGATGAGATAAGACTTTTTATCTTGTCATGATGTTGGGTCTCTGTTAATAAAATAAAATTCACTCACACCAACAAAGTGTCTAGCGATAATGTCAATGATTTGGCACAATATGAAGAAAGACTGATTGATAGATTGATTGACTGAACTTGTTGAGCGTGTAACATGTGACATAAACTTCTTAGAAGCACAGAGACATGCTTGTTTTTTTTAAACCTGGAAATTTGGAAGATAATGTGAGAACCAAGCCAGTGACATATGAGACAAAAATAAAAGTAATTGCAACACACAGCCAGACCAGTGGAGGGCAGTCAAACAAAGGATGAAGGTGATTCAACAAAAAATGACACCATAGAAGATGAGGTCTGACGATGCAATGAGAGTAGCACAGCAGCTTGCCTGCTAGCATGGAGGATATTCAGCCTGTTCAGCCTATTCAGGTTTTAACTGTGCTTGATGGATTTGTTGAAGCACTAGAGTCAAAGCTGTTACCAACTGATGCTGTTTCAAAAACCTCAAAACAGCTTTCATCTTTCTGTATGTAATGAATGCAAAGAAGCGTTTAACACACATGCCAGATGTTCAGCCTACCTCTGCTTCGGCCTGTAAGTCATTGCCGTGTAAACAGCCCCTACAGGTATATCACAGACTGCAGGCCTGGCATGCATACAACAGTGTTTTCGTCAACAGGGCCTAAGATTGACTGGCATTTTGGCCAAAATAAAAAGCCTATTCATTGAGGACTTGCAGCAGGATGTATCCTTCTCAAACAGCTTTAGATCATCATTGAATACTAATCTGATGTGGATATTGTGATAAATATATTCGAACACACAAAAATAAACCAGGGAACTAGGACTTTCTCTATGTTTTACAGCTGTTGTAAACTGGATATCCACTGACACATTCAGCTGAAGGTCTCCAAGTTACAGGGTCATTCTTGCAGGCAGGGCCATTGTCAGGGGTAAATGAATTGCCCCAGAGCTAAAATGAAGGCCCAGATCCTGTGGACAAACACACTTAAATTCCCCTCACAAGTTATGAGACTACTAGATGTGAATATTTCTGCAGTTCTTCCCTCTGCTGAGCGTTTCTGATAGTGTTTCCAGGTTGCTTTAGTCATGATACTTTGTTTTAGTGAGAGGAAGTGGGCAGAACAGACCCCAGTGTATGCATCACTGTGAGATATGAGTCATTGTGTTTGATAACATCTGTAGTTTTCCTTCTAATGCATCAAACAGAAACTAATAGAGGTCTCATTCCTGATCATTCTCATCAGCCCAGACAATAAACAATATCCCACAAATTGATCCAACTCTGAGATATGGTAACTCATATGAATCAGAGCAGAAAAGACAATGACTCAGTTTCTGTGTTTTAACACACACTCTCTGCTCTCTAACCTACCAGTAAGTGTGATATTTGGGTAACTGCTCTCCTGCCAGTAGTACTGATTCCCATCATGGGTGTAATCAATCATGTAGCCGCTGACAGGCTGAACTGGAGCCTTCCACTTGACGAGGATCCCGCCTGCAAGGGTTGATGTCTGGATGTCGGTAACTTCAGGGAGGCCTGCCAAAATGTGAGGAAGTGAAAAGAAGTTGAGAGCCTGATAATGTATTAGATCACTCACATGCATTTGCTGAAAGCATTGTTCTATTGAATGTGTTGCTGTGGTTTTCTGTTTGAATATGCACAATCGATATCATTTAGACTCACTCTCTCCAACAGCTGGGACATGAACAGAGCCCTGTATAGATTGGATGTCATTTTTGAGGACTGTGAGAATGATTCTGTGCGTATCCTCATCCACATAACCATCACAAGTTAAGTTGCCACACAAGATAGTTTCGATATTATTTGCTCCTGCCTGGCTCTCCTTCAAAGGAATCAGCTTGATACTGTAGGTTAGTGCGTCTTTGCATGCTGGAGGAATCCCCTGTGTAGATAAAGTTATTTGTGGACAGAAATTTTGGTTTTCAAGTGTAAGTGCAAATTTGGAAATTAGAGAAATGTTTTAACGATTTATTCTTCCTTACCATCCACATGACGTGAACTTTCCT
>RPOG01007749.1:0-16841 GCA_008086565.1 Thalassoma bifasciatum | reverse complement strand
AAGGACAGGTGTGTGTATGTGTCTGTGTGTGTGTTAAGGACAGGGGGTGGTGTGTTTGTGTGTGTGTGTGCGTGTGTGTGTGTGTGTGTGTGTCCTCTCTGAGTCTGTCAGACTGATCCAGCCTGGTTTCTTTTGGTGGTGGGGGATGAAACTTAAAGGGGGTCCCTCTGGTTAAATCTGACCTCTGTGTGACCTCTGTGTGACCTCTGTGTGACCTCTGTGTGACCTCTGTGACCTGTTGCCCTTCAAACGTCCCTGACTTCATGACCCGTCTCCTCTGAGCGTGTGCAGAGTCTGTGTCGTCCTCAGGTTTGAATATTTCATGTTTGTGTCGTCTGTCAGAGCTGAAACACTCTGAGGGGCCGGCAGGTTAAACACACTCACATATTCAGCCCCCCGCCAAAATAAAACATTTCATCCACTCCACTGCCCCGCCACAATAAAACATTTACTCAGAACAGGTCCTGAGAGGACGGAGGCAGAAAACAGGTCAGAGAGAAAAACATCAACGCTCTGATTCAGGAGGAAGATTAAAGTCTCTGTGAGGTGAGGAGACTGAGATGGCCACTCCAGAACCTTCACTTCATTCTGCTGTAGCTAATGGCAGGTCCCAAATTTCAAGTTTTCATCAAACATATTTCACTTCTTAATTTCAAAAATATGACTTGTATTCTAAAATATCAACTTTTTATCTTAAAAATTTTAACTTCATATCAAAATGGTCGTTTTCCTCAATTTTTTAGACCTTAATCTCAAATATTGGACTTTTTTTTTTGTTTGTTTGTTTTTGAAAAATTTTGACTTAAATCTCAGAATTTAGGCTTATTTTATCCAATGATTTCAGCTTACAATCTTATATTTCCACATTTAAATCTCAGATTTTGACTAAATCCCAAATTTAAACTTTTAACCTTAAAATTTTTGACTATTTACTCAAAATTTCTATTTTTATCTCAAAATTTTGACTTTTGCTCCCAAATTTCTACATTTTCATTGACAAATTTTCACTTAATCGTCTCAAAAATTTGACTTCTCATTTAAATTATCAACAGTCACAAAATTTTGATTTTATCTCAGAAATGTCCTATTTCTCGACTTTTGTCCTTTATCTTAAAATTTGGATTTTTTTTGCTAAGTTTTGACAATTTAATCCTGAAACTTTGACTTTTATCCCCAAACTTTGACTTGTCCTTGTGTTTTGGATCATTGTCATGTGTGAACGTCCAAGTACGTCTCATGTGCAGCTTCTGGGCTGATGAGTGTAAATTTTCCTCCAGTATTTTCTGATAACATGCTGCATTCATCCTTCATTCATCAGTTTGGACCAAGTTTCCTGAGCCTTTGTAGCTCACACATCCCCAAAACATCAGTGATCCACCTCCGTGTTTCACAGTAGGAATGGTGGACCTTTCATCATAGGCCTTGTTGACTCCTCTCCAAATGGAACAATGTTTATGGTTGTGGACAAAAAGTTCACTTTTGCTCTCATCACTCCAAATGACTTTGTTCCAGAAGTTTTGAGGCTGTAAATGAAAGATGAATCCTCTCTGAGTTTATCTTGTTTCTCTCTCTTTCAGACTCAGAGCAGACCCCCCCCCTCTCTGTGGGATCAGCTGATCAGGTTTGGATCTGAGGATGGAGGAGTTTGTGTTTCTGCTGCTGCTCAGCTCCACGCTCCTGCAGGGGGCTTCAGGTACCACTCACTTTAACTCTGAGCTCAGACGCTTTGGTGAAACTAAAATAAAAATGTTCTGCAGAAACTTTAAGGAATGTGTGTGTGTTTTTATAACGTGTGTGTGTGTGTGTGTGTTTCCAGGTGGAGACGTGTGTGTCTCAGGTCACGACAGCGGCCCGGTGTTTGAGAAACAGCCCAGCAGTTTAATTTACCCAGAAGGCCTCAGTGAAGGAAAGGTGACGCTCAGCTGTCAGGCCAGAGCCAACCCTGCTGCTTCCTACAGGTCACACACACACACACACACACACACACACACACACACACACACAGAGCAGGAGTTTATTCAAAGATGTGTACCTAGAGCTACAGCTCCACCTGGAGGAGAGAAAGTGAACTACAGCTCAGACACAACAAACCACCAACACACACACACACACACACACACACACACACACACACACACACACACACACACACACACTGATAAAACACAGAGTTGAAATCTGTGTTAGAAAATATCTGTGACATGTCACAACAACCTTAGATTGACAGTTTTCAAGGATTTTCATGTCTAATACTTAAAGAAAAATCAAAGTGCAACAGTAAAAAGAATATTTGAATAATTTGAAACATCATTATGAACATAAATGAGTTCAGACATTAAATATTTTCTATATTTTAATTATTTTAAGATGAATACAATTAAAAAATACACATTATAACGCTTGCCAGCTCCTGTGTGTTTTTACCTGCTCCTTGTCTTGCAGGTGTCCAGTGTTTTACCTGCTCCTTGTCTTGCAGGTGTTTAGTGTTTTTACCTGCTCCTTGTCTTGCAGGTGTAGTGTGTTTTACCTGCTCCTTGTCTTGCAGGTGTTGAGTGTTTTTACCTGCTCCTTGTCTTGCAGGTGTAGTGTGTTTTACCTGCTCCTTGTCTTGCAGGTGTAGTGTGTTTTACCTGCTCCTTGTCTTGCAGGTGGCTGGTGAATGGCACGGAGGTTCCTCTGGGTCTGGACGTGCGTTACTCTCTGGTGGCGGGCAGCCTGGTGATCAGCAGCCCGGAGTCGCTCAGAGACACCGGCTCCTACCAGTGTCTTGCCATCAACCGCTGCGGCACCATCATCAGCCGCGCCGCCGTGCTGAAGTTCGGCTGTGAGTCAGACGATTGGCTGATGGTTGATGATGTCACACAGAGGTCAGAGGTTAACTGTTCCTCCCTTTCCTCCGCAGACCTGGACGACTTCTCCTCAGACAGCAGGAGTCCTCAGACCGCCTACGAGGGCGTGGGCACCTTCCTGGCCTGTCAGCCCCCCCCTCATTACCCAGGTGTGTCAGCCCCCCCCCTCATTACCCAGGTGTGTCAGCCCCCCCCTCATTACCCAGGTGTATCAGCCCCCCCCTCATTTAAAGCCTCACTCAGTGACGTTACCTCTTCCTCCTGCAGCTCTGTCGTACCGATGGTTCCTGAACGAGTTCCCGAACTTCCTGAAAAAGTCGGAGCGAGCGTTCGTGTCTCAGGTGACCGGGAACCTTTACCTGGCCCGAGCCGAGCCCAACGACACCGGGAACTATTTCTGCTTCACCACCGTCAACCTGGAGATCAGCAGCAAGAGCACGTTCAGCCGCGCTAACCAGCTGACGGTGCAGCCCGACGGTACCAGGAACCAGGAAACTTTAGACCAGGAAACTTAAGACCAGGAAACTTAAGACCAGGAACCTTTAGACCAGGGGCCTTTAGACCAGGAACCTTTAGACCAGGAAACTTAAGACCAGGAAACTTAAGACCAGGAAACTTAAGACCAGGAACCTTAAGACCAGGGGCCTTTAGACCAGGGGTCTTTAGACCAGGAACCTTTAGACTAGGGGTGTTTAAACAAGGGGCCTTTGGACCAGGAACCTTTAGACCAGGGGTATTTAGACCAGGAACCTTTAGACCAGGGGCGTATAAACCAGGAACCTTTAGACCAGAGGCGTTCAAGCCAGGAACCTTTAGACCAGAGGCGTTCAAGCCAGGAACCTTTAGACCAGAGGCGTTCAAGCCAGGAACCTTTAGACCAGAGGCATTCAAGCCAGGAACCTTTAGACCAGGAAACTTTAGACCAGGAACCTTTAGACCAGGGGCATTCAAACCAGGAGCCTTTAGACCAGAAACCTTTTGACCAGGAACCTTTAGACCATGAACTTTTAGACCAGGAACCTTTGGACCAGGGACCTTTAAACCAGGAACCTTTAGACCAGAGGTGTTCAAACCAGGAGCCTTTAGACCAGAAACCTTTGGATCATGAACCTTTAGACCAGGAACCTTTAGACAAGGAACCTTAAGACCAGGAACCACCTTGCTGTGTGGTATCCATAGTAACAGACCAACTCCATTCATTTCAATGGAGCAAAAAAATCGTCTGAATTGTATGGAAGCCCATTTATATCAGTTAAAAAATAAAAACTTGTTTTTGTAAAGATGTTTGTTGTTGTTTGTTTGAAGCTCTAACCCTCAGTGATCAGAATCTTCTTCTTCTTTCAGTGAATCCCAGGAAATCTGCTCCCAGCATCAAAGTTCGATTCCCCTCAGAGACGTACGGACTCGCAGGTCAGACCGCTCAGCTTGAGTGTTTCGCCTACGGGAAGTAAGTTTCACCTGCTCACCTGCTCACCTCAGGAAACACTTCCTACAACATCTCTAACTCCTCTGTTTTTCCTCAGCCCGGTGCCGAAGCTGCGTTGGAGGAAGGTTGACGGTTTGATGCCGTCTAAAGCCGGCTCCAGCGCCGAGGGTCCGACCCTGACGCTCCCCGACTTGTCCTTTGATGACGAGGGAGTTTATGAGTGCGAGGCGTACAACTCAGAGGGAAGTGACACGTACCAGGGACGCATCAACGTGCAGGGTACAAACACGACACACCTCTGACACTTCAGCCTGATCCAACCGAATACAGGAAAAACAAATATCAGCTTTTTGAAGCAGTGACGAGTTTGCAGCTCTGTCTTTAGTATTTCTAAAGTTTCTCAGACTCTAGAGAAACAACCGGAGCCTGTGAGGGACAAACACAAAAACTCAAAGCAGATGGGTCAATGACAAAAAGAGGGTCTAAAAACGTATTTTTGAAAAGTTCTTTGAAAATGGATAAAAACATATTTCTGAGAGAAGAATTAAGTTTTCTAACAGATTTCAGTAGTTGACCAACATTTCAAAGTTTTTAGGTTCATTATTTTTTAGTATTTTTAATTTGAGCACCCAAAAATGTCAGGTGGCGCAACCAAATATATGAAAATATATTTATATGTTCCTGTTATTTTTTCTGTGTGAAATTATTGGCAAGTATCTCTCAAGTGTCTGTAGTGACTCATACATTTTCAGTTTGTGTGTTTCATTTGTTTTATTTGTGAATAAGATGAATAATTTGATGTTAAAATAACATTTCACATTATTACATTGGTTGTACCACCTGACATGGAAATTGTTCCAGTCACCAATGAAGTGAAAAAACCTTTTTTATCAGTATTTCAGAGAAATCTACAAACTTTTCCACTTGGTCACAAATGTCATTTGGGCTCCTCTGGCTGATGCAGTTTCCTGTTTCCTGTTTTATTCTCTTCACTTTAAAATAAAAGTCTAATGTTACGGTTGCACCACCCTGACATTTGACAGGGTGAAAATTACGGGACAAAAGTTTTTTAAATTTCTCAACAGCTTTAGAATTCTTTTTATTTGCAAAGAATGTTTTATTTAAAAAAGTTCATGTATAAAATAATGCCACTGTATTTTTAATTTCCATTTACAATAACTGACATTCAATTTTTAGAGTTTAATTACTGTGGATACTTGTCAGGACGGTTGCACCACCTGACATTTTGGGGGTTTGAGGAACCAAAACACAAAAAAACATGTTTTATTTTAATAGTTTAAAGATGTGTTCAAATAAGACAGGTTTCATAGAATAAAGAAATACATGTGATGAAATACTCAATTTATGATAGAAGGAAATATTGCACTCGGACACAAAAAAGGGACGTCACGTCATTGACCCATGTAACAACAACAATTAAAAAAAAAAAAAAAAAAAAAAAAACTTAATATTTTGCACACCTCGTGCTTCTTTCGGTCCTGGGCGAGTTTCCGGTTCAGTTTATTTAGCTGAGTTTTGTTTCTCATGGCTTTGTCTTGCAGGCGTCACATTTCTGCCCAGAGCCGCTCTGCACCAATGCGCATGCGCCGTACGCCTGTATATGTTGCCTTCTAGACTCAGTGCAGGGCAAAGTTAACAAGATTTTCCCCGGCAAACTGCAGTCAAATCAAAACGTCCAGTGCCGAAACATGAGACAGGAACGAGGGAGAAAATGTGAAGATTGGTGAGAAGCCAATTTAGCAAGTCAGTTATTTTATAATAGTGTGTTTTTAACAAGAAATGGCGCAGAAACGGCGATTTTCAGACCAATTTCTTGAGAGTCTGGTTGGAGAATCTCAGTCCAGTGACGAAGAAGAAGAAGTTGGATTTTCAGCTCCAGACACTTTCTCAAGTTCCTCAGAAGAATTTTATTTGGAGGGGAAAGACAGACACGAGGACAGGTGAGTGCGATTTTTAGCTGCAGGTATTTGTCATTTTTGTTTGTTTCTTTGTTTTTTTTTTTTTTTTTTTTTCTTTTAAAGTTATTGCGGTTTCAATGATGAATACAGCCAAATACAGCATTTTCCTCTGGTGCTAGTGCTGTTGCCAGACTCAGCAACTGGACAATAGTGTTGTGACGTTCACGAACGAACCGGTTCTTTTGAACGGCTCATTAATATGANTTAAAATTCTTTTTATTTGCAAAGAATGTTTTATTTAACAAGGTTCAAGCATAAAATAATGCCACTGTATTTTTAATTTCCATTTACAATAACTGACATTCAATTTTTAGAGTTTAATTACTGTGGATACTTGTCAGGACGGTTGCACCACCTGACATTTTGGGGGTTTGAGGAACCAAAACACAGAAAAACATGTTATATTTTAATAGTTTAAAGATGTGTTCAAATAACACAGGTTTCATAGAATAAAGAAATACATGTGATGAAATACTCAATTCATGATGGAAGGAAATATTGCACTCAGACACAAAAAAGGGGACGTCACCTCATTGACCCTTATACACTTTGATCCATCACCACGTTTACCTGCTGCAGGTTTACAGGTTCAGGTGTGTTCAGCTGCTCAGATCAACCCTTTAATGTGTGTGTGTGTGTGTGTGTGTGTGTGTGTGTGTGTGTGTGTGTGTGTGTGCAGCTCAGCCTGAGTGGCTGCAGGTGATGAGTGACTCTGAGGTGGAGATCAGCTCTGAGCTGCACTGGAGCTGCGTCGCTGCAGGAAAACCTCGACCCTCTGTACGCTGGCTACGCAACGGGCAGCCGCTCAGCACGCAGGTAACGCACACACACACACACACACACAGGTTATCAGAGGGCTTTTATTTTGAAAGGAGAGCTCTGATAGAAAACCATGTCTCTGGGTTTAATAAAATAAAAGTGAACGTGTCGTCGTCTCCTCCCTGTTTTTTCCCGTCAGGACCGTGTGGAGGTGAACGGGCCCCGTCTGAAGATCAGTAACCTGGCCCTGGAGGATTCTGGGATGTATCAGTGTGTGGCTGAGAACAAACACGGGACGGTCTACTCCACGTCTGAGCTCAGAGTCCAGGGTACAGGATTAAAAACACTGTTTTAATGAGCTGTTCATGAAGCTGTTCCTGCACTCACACACCCTCCCTCCTTTGTGTGTCTCTGTGTTTAATGAAGCTGTTCCTGCACTCACACACCCTCCCTCCTCTGTGTGTCTCTGTGTTTAATGAAGCTGTTCCTGCCCTCACACCTCCTCCCCCCTCTGTGTGTCTCTGTGTTTAATGAGGCTGTTCCCACTCTCACACACCCTCCCTCCTCTGTGTGTGTCTCCAGTCCAGGCTCCAGACTTCAGGCTGAACCCGGTCAGGAAGCTGATCCCAGCAGCCCGGGGGGGGCAGGTGATGATCGAGTGTCGGCCCAGAGCCGCCCCCAAACCCAGTCTGTTCTGGAGCCGAGGGACAGAGCTGCTCACCAACTCCAGCAGGTAAACACACACCTGAGACACACACACCTGACACACACACACACACACCTAACAGAGCTGCTCTGTTTGGTTTAGTTTTAGTGTTTCTGCTTTAATGACTGACACACTCTGACCTGCAGAGTGTTTCTGTTTAACTCTTCCTGTGTTTAACTCTTCCTGTGTTTAACTCTTCCTGTGTTTAACTCTTCCTGTGTTTAACTCTTCATGTGTTTAACTCTTCATGTGTTTAACTCTTCGTGTTCCTCTGGCGTTCGCCCTCAGAGTCACCGTCAGTCCAGACGGCGTCCTGAGGATCCTCAACATCAGCAGAGCAGACGAGGGGAAGTACACCTGCTTCGCTGAGAACTACCTGGGCAAAGCCAACAGCACAGGACACCTGTCAGTCAGAGGTACACACACACACACACACACGCACACACACACACACACACACACACTCACTTCAAACATTATGTAAATGATCAGACATGATTATTTTTTGTTGTCTTGTTTTGACTGATATCAAGATTAATAAGACATTTACTAATAAAAATGCTCAGATTTCTTTTTTCTCGTTTATATCTCCTCTCTGATCTTTAATTTCCTTCCAGATGCGACAAAAATCACTTTGGCTCCATCAAACGCCGACGTTAACCAGGGCGAGAACGTGACGCTGCAGTGCCACGCCTCCCACGACCCCACCATGGACCTGACCTTCACCTGGGCCCTGAACGGGGTCCTGCTGGACCTGGAGGACCCGGCGGGGCCGTTTCAGCGGGTGGAGGGGGTGAGTGTGTGTGGGGGGGGTCAGGGCGTGAAACGATGGACAGAGACCTGGAGACCTGACTCACCTGAGCTCCAGTTCCTTCTGCAGCTCTTTCTTCCTCTGACTCTCTGTGTCGTTGTGTTTCCTGTCAGAAAGAGAACATCGGTGACCTGCTGATCGTCAACACGCAGCTCAGTCAGGCAGGAACCTACACCTGCTCCGCTCAGACCGTGGTGGACAGCGCCGCCGCCTCCGCCAAACTGGTGGTTAGAGGTGAGGCGCAGACGCAGATGCAGACGCAGGCGCAGACGCAGGTGTGACACTTGTATAACCTGTGTTTGTTTGTTTGTTTGTTTGTTTGTGTTTGTTTGTGTCCAGGACCCCCGGGGCCTCCTGGCGGTCTGCTGGTGAAGAACGTGGCGGAGACGTCTCTGGAGCTGCGGTGGAGTCGAGGATACGATAACCACAGTCCCATCGGGAAATACGTGGTGATGGGACGATCTCTGCTGTCGTCAGAGTGGAAGAGGATGAGAACAGGTGAGACAGAAAGTTTTATTAAAACACAAACATTTATTCAATCAAAACAACAAACTTATCATGTTCATGTCAGAGCCTCCGTCATTTCATATCTGACTTTATCAAACACCCTTCACTTTCTCTATTTACAGGTTTCTCTACTCTCAAAAACATCGGTTTACTCATGTCCTGTTTTCTCCTGACTCACTTCCCCTTAAAACTGGATAAATAAATATTTCTGTATAGATGCTGCAGAGTTCACAGACTTTTATACTCAAACTTAGACAAAGGCTTTAGTTCAGAATATTTAAATCACAGAAAAATAATCTTTGATGACAGAAATGATTCATTCACAGACGTTTAATGACAGCACACGTAATCATGCAGGTGATGTTGGGTAAAAACAGGTAGAAATGTTTGATTCACTGTGAAACAAGTGTTTCCTGTCAGGTAATAATCAGAAATAAAAGTCTGACATAAGAAAACTTTAATGTAGAAATAAAAGCAAACACGAAGAATTCTGACAGGATCCAGGAAAGAATCAGGTTTTATTTGGCTGCAGACGTTTGTAAACATCAGAAACTAAACTCGCTCCTCTCTCTCTCTCTCTCTCTCTCTCTCTCTCTCTCTCTCTCTCTCTCTCTCTCTCTCTCTCTCTGTCGCTCAGACCCGGTGAACATCGAGGGGAACGCCGAGTCGGCCCGTGTGATGGGTCTGATCCCGTGGATGGATTACGACTTTCAAGTCATCGCCAGCAACATCCTGGGCAGCGGCGAGCCCAGCATGCCCTCACACACCATCCGCACCCAGCAAGCAGGTCAGGGTCTAAGGTCACAGCTTTTCAGGGTCAGGGGTCAGAGGTCAGGGTTAGGGTCAGGGGGAGGAGCTTTGACCTGAACGACTGTGAAACATCAGCTGAAGTTTAAACTCTGAGTCTGAGTCCAGGATCTCTGAGATCTTTGAATAAACTCCTGCTGTGTGTGTGTGTGTGTGTGTGTGTGTGTGTGTGTGTGTGGCCCCCAGCTCCCACCGTGGCCCCCAGTGGACTGGGAGGAGGAGGAGGAGACCGCAACGAGCTCATCATCACCTGGACGGTGAGCGCCCGCTCTGTGTGTGTGTGTGTGTTTATCAGTGTGTGTGTGTGTGTGTGTGTGTGTGTGTGTGTTGAGTCCAACAGTCTGACCCGTGTGTCTCCTCTGAACGCCGTGCAGCCGATGGCGAGGGAGTATCAGAACGGGGACGGCTTCGGTTACATCCTGGCGTTCAGGAAGAAGGACGCCGCCTCCTCGTCCTCCTCGCCGTCTTCTTGGACGGTGGTTCGTATCCCTCACGTGGAGTCGTCTCGCTACGTTTACTTCAACGACAGCCTGACGCCGTACAGCCCGTTCGAGGTGAGGATCAGAGCGTTTAACCGGCGAGGAGAAGGTCCCTTCAGTCAGATCGCCGTGGTTCACTCCGCAGAGGAAGGTGAGACGCCAGCACGCCGTCTGTTTACCAAACCTCCTACTTCCACATGTAGTCTGTAGTCTGACTGTTTAGTCGTATACTACTCTGGATTTCTGTTTCAGGAAGTGGAGCTGATGGTTTTTTTTCTAATGTTTAACTTTATCATAAATGAATCCATGAGAACATTTCAGTCATTAATTCACCACATCAATCAGTGGAGAAGTTACAGGAGCAATAAAAGTAGATAAGTTAAATTAGATGTCAATGAGATACAAAGGAAAATAGATAAATGAAATTAAACATGTGAAGGAAGTTGTAGATTTTTTTGAGAATTTTTATGTTTTTTTCATTATTTTTAGTGTTTCAAGGAACATTTTTGATTTAGAAAAACAACAAATTCAGGGAGAGATTAGAGTCCTGATTTTGTCAAATTTGTAAAGGTATAAAAGTTTATTACAACAAAATCACCATATTTGATTTTTAATCTTGCACCAAAAGTTATCGTGTATTGAAAATAAATCTGAAACCAACTGACTTTTTATTTTTCCAGCTGGTGTAAAAACTGCGTCCTCATTACCCACGTAGGCTGTTAGTGTAAAATAAAAAGTGATAAATGATTTAGGGGCTTTTATGAATTTGGTAAAAGTAAACAGCTCTTTCATGATGAAGTGAGCAGATTTACCGCTGTTTCTTTCCTGTCACTTCACTTTTATCTCTGGGACCGTTTCACATTTTTGTTGTTGTGTTGTAGTTGAGCTGATTTATTCCAGTAGGTGTCAGTAATTCACCTCAACCTGAGCGCCCCCAAACTGACAAACGCCATTAGCGCCGTGCATTGTGGGAAACAGTACGCCAGGTAGACTGGTCCGTTACAGACTGAGAAATTTTCCCGGATCAGTAGAAACATCCGGGAACTTGTAGTTTACTACAGATCTACCAAGTTTTCACAAACTGATACTACAAACTGAATTTCAGCAGAGGTAGGAGGAGGTTTGGAAAACAGCCCCAGTCACCTGGGAACAAAGGTTCACCTGGGAAATGACCATAGAATCTCTGTGTGTGAACAGAGACAGGAAGCTGCCTCTAACCCGCCAAAATAAAATGCACCAGGACTGTTGTTGTGATGTGTTTATGTACAGACAAACACGGAGGCTCCAGCTTTAAATTATATGAGTGTTGTGGTTAATGTTGTGTTTTTTCCTGAGCTGCAGTTCCCCCCGTCTCCTCCAGAGGGCGCCGTCACAGCTCAGGAGTCTGTTAAACTTGTCTTTCTCTCTCTCTCTCTCCCTCAGAGCCCACGGTCGGACCCTCAAGCATCAACGCCACCGTCCTGAGCGCCTTCGAGGTCCAGGTGTCATGGGAACCGGTTCATCAGCTCAGCGCCAACGGGATCCTGCGAGGATACGAGGTGAGGTGACGCAGGAGGAGGAGGAGGAGGAGGAGGAGGAGGAGGAGGAGGAGGAGGAACAAGGAGCACACAGCAGTTTCTCTAACCTGTGTGTGTGTGTGTGTGTGTAGATCAGGTACTGGCGGCAGCACGAGCGTGAAGCGGCCGCAGACCGGGTCAGAACCGCTGGTTTGGAAACTTCAGCTCGAGTCTCTGGACTCAGACCCAGCACTCGCTACCACGTCGCTGTTTTGGCGTATAACAGCGCCGGCACGGGGCCGCCATCACCACGCATCACGGTGACCACCAGGAAACCTCGTACGTCTGCAGAGCACACACACACACACACACACACACACACAAACTTCAGTCCCTCCAGTTGTTGGTGTTAATTTAAATTCTGTGTGTTTTGTCTCTTTAATCCTCGTCCTGCAGAGATTATGATGTTACAGCGCCCCCTACTGTCAGTCTGTGCTCATGGGTAATCTGGACCTGGATTATAATCTGATCTTTAAACATGAAACAGATGAAACTGATCCTCTTCCTCACATGATCTGATCTGAGTCTGCATGTGTTTGCTGTTTTAGAAACTTCTAAATCTGAAACTGTTTAAATCCGAAACAGCTTTAAAAGTTCCCCTGGCTACCAGAACGTCATTTTCCTAAATAATCAGTGTTTTTACCAGCTACATAAGAACCATAATAAAATCTCTAAAAATATCTTAGTTTGTATAAAATTAGAACAAATATTTTCACCTGTAGGCTGCCATTGTTGTTTACGCCGCAATAACGTCTGGGTAGTGACGTCATATGGTTGCACCGGGCTGGATCTCATACAGGATCATATAAGTCCTGGAGCGGACTTCAGTGGTTTCCAGAGGAAGTTTTGTGGGTTTGTGTTGGAAAATAGTCGGCACAGCATTTGGCTTTAGTCTCCGTTTATAATGACCCACACCTGTCAGCTCTTTCATCAGCATGGGCCGGCTAAATGCAGCAAATGCTTCTGGGGAGAAGTGGCCAGAACATAGCCGCGGCTCCATGGGAAGTTGTTTACGCCAACAAGCCATTTCCCACAACTTCCTTCTTTTCTTGTCTTTTGGGAAGCTGTGCAGACTAACATCAGTCTCCTTGTTTCCTTTGGACTGAAAAGTGCAGTGACTTAGATCTCATAATTTTTAACTTTTTATCTCAAATTATTGACTTGTATCCCAAATTGGGCTCTTAATCTCATAATTCTGACTTTTTCCCATGATTTTGACGTTTTTATCCCCCCCAAAAATCAGCATTTTGTCTCAGAATTTCAACTTTTTCATCTTAAATTATTGACATTTATCTCATATTAAAAACTTTTTTATCCCAAATTATTGACCACTTATCTTATAATTTTGACTTTCTTTTTTTCATCTCCAATTTTTGACTTTTAACTCAAAATTTTGACTTTTTATCTTACGATTTTGTCTTTTTTTCCCCAAAAACTTGACATTTTGTCTCAGAATTTCAACTTTGATATCTCAGGTTTCACCTTTCACCCAAAAGCAGCCACATGTGGCATTATTATGTTTTTTTCCCTCCTCAAACCTCGTGACTTACGGCGACTAGTAGTGAGTAAACGGCCAAATCCAGATGCTCAGCACCAAGCAACCAATCTACGTCATCAACCCAGAATGCATTGCTGCAGTAAAACAATGGCTGCGCCCGAAGGATAGAAACTGTGTTAAAACTGTATTTTTTTTTAAAGAAAAACCAATTTGTTATGTCTTTAACAACAAATTCTAGTTTGAGACAAACATTTAAGCAGATTCATGTCTGTTAGTCCTTACAGTCGGGTTCCTTTTAAATCTGAAACTTTTAAATCTGAAATTTTTAAATCTGAAACTCTCATTTTTCCTGATATTTGACGTAAACTTTTTTCTGCAGATCTGAACTTTCACCGTCTTGTTTTCATGTTTTCTTCACGTTTTCTCCTCTGAACTCTGAACTCTGAGTGTTTTCTTTGTTGTTTCTTCGTCGTTTCTCAAACCTCCTGTCGTTTGTTTGTCTCAGCTCCGAACCGTCGCCCTGGTAACGTGTCCTGGAAGGCTGATGCATCGTGGGTAACGGTGAGGTGGGACCACGTGAAGGCGATGCACAACGAGTCGGCCGTGCTGGGATACAAGGTGAGTTCAGTTCACGCTGACGTTTCTGCTCCGGCTTCATCAGGGAACAAGCGTTTTAAACCTTTGTAAACAAACAACCAACCAAACAAACAAACAAACAAAGGACAGTTTTTGTTGATGCAGAGCAGGAAAAGTTCAGGTAAACTCAGGTGAACACACGCGCTGAGAAAACATCGTTTTATCATCTCCAGAACATTTACTCCATCATGTAGTTTTATTTTTCTATCAACTATTCTGTGCTTTTGTTTATTTATACTTCCATTCTCACCCTTTTTGATTATTTCCTGATTTTATTGCCTTTTATTTATCCCAACTACTTTAAATATTATTTCCATTAAATATCTAAACCTTTCTATTATTTCAAACTTTAAAATAAACTTTAATGGTTTCATCAGTCTCTGTAAAATCTTTTCTCCAAATACAGTTTTTCTCCTCTTTCTGTTTCTCTTTTAATGATTGTGAAGAACTTTGAGCTGCGTTTCACAGGAATAAAAAGTGTTACATAATTAAAAGTTGATTTATTGTAGTTGGATTAATAATCCACAGAGATTAAAGAAACTTTCCTGATAAAGAGAAACAAGTTTTTATGATCAGGAAAAAAAACAGATGATAAAAGAGAAACAAAGATCACAGCATCATAAACGTGTGTGTGTGTGTGTGTGTGTGTGTGTGTGTCTCAGGTGCTGTACAAACACGAGGGTCAGGCAGCGTTGAAGGTTCTGGACAAAGCGAAGACGTCGGTGACTCTCCCTCTGCCCAAAGAAAACGGTTACGTGGTTCTGGAGATTCGCTCGTGGGGAGAAGGAGGAGACGGACCAGCGCACGAGATCATCGTGTCCAGAGACTCAGGTACACACACACACACACACACACACACACACACACACACACAGGTGTGATGGTTGTGACCTGCAGACAGGAAGTGATAATCTCAGTGATTCTGACCATAAACATGTCAACAACAGCTGATACAGCAACATCAGGCCCTACAGGTGAGACACAGACAGGTGAGAGAGACAGGTGAGAGAGACAGGTGAGAGAGACAGGTGAGAGAGACAGGTGAGAGAGACAGGTGAGAGAGACAGGTGAGAGAGAGACAGGTGAGAGAGACAGGTGAGAGAGAGACAGGTGAGAGAGACAGGTGAGAGAGAGACAGGTGAGAGAGACAGGTGAGAGAGAGACAGGTGAGAGACAGACAGGTGAGAGAGAGACAGGTGAGAGAGACAGGTGAGAGAGAGACAGGTGAGAGAGACAGGTGAGAGAGACAGGTGAGACACAGACAGGTGAGGAGACACAGACAGGTGAGACAGGTGAGACACAGACAGGTGAGACACAGACAGGTGAGAGATGATTTCTGTTTCATAACTCTCCGTTCTCCCTTTTCTCAGGAACAGGGATGATGGTGCAGAACGAAGCTCCGCCCCCACGCTGCTCCCTCCTCCATGCTCTCTCTGGATTGGTTCTTTTCATGGTCATGACGTCGTCTGGTCTGTGATTTCAGCCAATCAGTGGACTCCTCACATTAACAGCATGAAGCAAACACTCCTCTGGGGTCTGGGTCTGGGTCTGGGTCTGGGTCTGAACCTGGGTCTGGGTCTGGGTCTGGGTCTGAATCTGGGTCTAGGTGGGTGGGGTCAAAGGGGGGTGATGGTTGTTGCGCTGCAGGGATTTCATTTCTTTTATAAAACAAACAAATGAAGTGTTTTTAAGTCTGGATCAAGGGGGGGGGGCTGTTAGTGTGTGTGTGCGTGTGTGTGTGCGTTTGTGTGTGTGTGTGTGCGTGCCTGTGTGAAAGCTGCAGAAACACATGAGTGTTTACAGTAACCACTTTTCTGTTTTTGGGTTTGTTTTGTCTGAGTCATTGTCCATGTGTCCAGCATCAACACATATCTGCTGAATCACTGACTCTGACTCTCTGATTCTCTGACTCTCTGACTCTGACTCTCTGATTCTCTGACTCTCTGATTCTCTGACTCTCTGACTCTGACTCTCTAACTCTCTGACTCTCTGACTCTGACTCTCTGACTCTGACTCTCTGACTCTGACTCTCTGACTCTCTGACTCTGACTCTCTAACTCTCTGACTCTCTGTCTCTCTGACTCTGACTCTCTGACTCTCTGACTCTGACTCTCTGACTCTGACTCTCTGACTCTGACTCTCTGACTCTCTGACTCTGAGTTATAGAGTTGAAAGTTATCAGTGAAGAGCTTGAACAGACTTGTACCTGCTCCTCCTGTCGTCTCTATCAGCTCTTATCCAACTCACCTATTTTACAGTTTGCAGTGAGGATGTGACCTCTGACCTCTGTCTGAGGTGACGTCCTGACTCTTATGTAACACATCTTTACTGGAAGGATGTGACCTCTGACCTCTGTCTGAGGTGGCGCCGTGTCTCTGTGGGTCAAAGTGGAACCAGGTCTCAGACTAAAAACTGTTCTGTCAGAGCAGGTCTGTGTTTAATCTCTGACTTTAATCTGACTCTAATCTGGATTTAAAAAGACCTGAACCTCTGAGGGATCCACACGGTCCAGATTCAGGACTGTGACCCCACAGAGAACCTGAGGGACCAGTCTCTGAGGGGTCAGTCTCTGAGGGACCAGTCTCTGAGGGGTCAGTCTCTGTCAGTCTCTGAGGGGTCAGTCTGGATCAGGGGTCAGTCTGGATCAGGTTTTTGTCTGGATCAGGTTTTTGTCTGCTGAGAGTATTAACTGTGTCTCTGGGTCTTTTATTGTGAAAGTATCTGATTGTATTGTACAGTATTTAAACTTGGGGGGGGGGTCTGGACTTTCTCTGTGTTTATAGACTTTTATTTTGAAGGTGGTTGAATGATGGACCACTTGATTGTAG
>RPOG01007748.1:0-16845 GCA_008086565.1 Thalassoma bifasciatum | reverse complement strand
AATGCAGCATTACTCACAGGACACTGTGTGGTAGATACTCGGCCAGTACTGACCACTGTCTCTCTTCAGCCAAACCCGAATAGTTCTGAAAAATAACATCAGAAAACCACATTCAGAGAGCTCTTCAATGTTTCCTGAGGTTTGTTTCTGCTGATGAAGGACAAAAATATGAATACCTTCTCATCTTTTATGCTGTTTTCGTATGAATCTACCCCTGCAGTCAGACTCATTTTTGTCTCTTTGATAATAAAATGAAACTTGGCATTCTTCAATGGAAATAACTACTAAAGGGAGCCCTCATTTAGGACTTGGCTTGGTCTTTTTCTTGGAAACCAGCCCTGATTCTGTTTACACACAATGCTTGATTCAGTTCTCAGGACAGATGACAACTTAATGACAGTGTGTTTGATAAAACTCAGTTTCTAGGTCAGTTTTTATCTCCTGAACCACTCCTCATCTGTACTTTTGGACCTGATCAGCTTTGACCACTTCGTTTTGATGACTTGACTTGAATGTCCCTGTAACATCAGTTTGATCATTTTTCTTTCCATCACTGCTGAGCTTTAATGAATCCAAAACCTTTTTAACCAAGTTTCATCTCCCCATAAAAACAGAATGAGTAACTCGTCATCTTTGAAGAGCCACATGCTTTTTGTTAAGAGCCACATTGTGTTTCAGTTTAGTTGCATTTCAAATGAGCTTCCCTTGACTTTCTCTCAAGAGTCAGCTAAAACATTTACTCTAATTTCTGTAAAACGTCTGCAAAGTGACCTCATTAAACATACTGAGAGCAGCTCTTCACTTCCTGTTGAACATGAGATGGGGTTGAATACAGAATGAGAACAGCCACATCTTCACCCCCCTTGGTTATAAACGCTGCTTCATGAAAAGTGTATCTGAGTGTGTTAGCTACAGTTTCACTTCACTACAGGACAACCCAGTGAATGTGAATGACTCTTGAAACCACTTTTCCACCTCACAGTTGGGATTATTCATGCATCGCTGCAAGGAGAGGCTCGATGAACTTGGGACTTAATTTTTCTGGCTCCACCTTTTCAATGAAAGTACTGTTCTCATGGTTTTTTAATCATTTTTCAATGCAAAAATGAATATTAAAGTTGTCCCATCTCAACAAGGCGCAAGGAGCTATTGCTACGTGTGTGTTGAATATAAAATAAAAGTTTTTTTTCATAACAAAGACTTATTTCCTCAGGGTCTCATGAATGAAATTTGAGTTATTGTGTCGTATCTACAAGTCAGTTCATAAGTCTGTGCAAAATTTATTGAAGAAACGTCACTTTTAGGTGATAAACACAAACATTTTAAAGAAAGGTGCTTGGAACTATTTTGAATTTTAGAATATTTTGCTAGGTATGGCAGAATTTAATGAGTCAAATTAAATGTTAAGTTATATCCATCTCATATCATGCCACCATCTGTGATCTGTAAAAAATGTCCTTCAGGTTGAGATCTGAGCATCAGATTTACCCACTGAAAAATTGTAAAGTACAAGTCATATTTAATATTTTTCAACAAAAACATTAATCTTACACAAATCCATTCAAAGTATTTACTCAGGTTTCAGGTGATAGAAACAGACTGTATCATACAGAGTAATAACCGGTTGTTTTCTTGAGCTCTGCTTATTTATATCCCCATCTTCATAAAACAATGTTGGTTTCCTCTAGATCTTGGCTTGTTGACAAAGCTGGATTTCCTGTAACACTGTAGTGTGATGTATTGGAATATTTATAGCTGATAAGGATTGTTTTCCTGTGATAACAGCATACTTTCTTGTGATCTGCAAAGGCCAAACCACAATATGCCATACTGCCTTTAACTACACGAACATGTTAAGTTAGGTCTTTTTCTATGTTTGTTTTGAGCTTTTATGACTCCAAGGTGAAAGTAGAAGTTGAGTAAGACACTGTTATTACTCCTTATTATGTGAAAACAACAAAGGAGGGATACATGTCTGCTCAGGGCTCCTGCTAATAGCAATAATACAATGGAAATAATATTTTTTCCTAGATTAAAGTGTTCCTGTCCAACATCCTCTGTGAATAATTGGGGCAGCAGAGTGTTGAAACTCTTTATTTGAAAGCTTTCATTCAATGCACATGTAACAGTCTAACATCAAGAGCACTTCAACAGCTTTTGTTTGGAAAACTAATGTTTACTGTTAGCATTAGCTGGATAGCTTAGTCAACACACACCAACACACGTCAATGCTGACAGGTTTAAGAAACATTGAGACGTAAAACGCTAACTTAGTGAATCAAACTAAAGTCTTTTAACTGTAAAAGTTGAGTTTACGGATATTTAATGGATAGTTATTGGGATAATTTTGCAAGTTTTCCTTCATTTGTTTCACCTATGCTGATTATAGTTCAACGACGAGCATTTAACCATGAAGTTTTGCACTCCAACATAAAAGATGTGTCCTCTATTTTGTTTTTTTCCAATTCAAACCAGCACAGGAGGAGTTATTTGATTAATGACCAGCACATAGACGGAGCCCGCTAGCTTCTCCCATACACCGCCTTTAGCCAGACTCACCTGTCCTCGCTGACCGTTATCACTCCATCTTCTTTCGGTATCAAAACGGCTTCATTCACAGCGTCTGTGTGTCCTTCAATCTTGTTCAGAAGAATGGGTCTAGCGGTCTGGGGCCTCGAGTGTATCTCCGCAGCCATGGTTTTAAGCACCCAACAGTGTTTTCCTTCAGCTGATTTTCCTCCTCACTCGCCTCTAAAGGAGGATCAGCTGACACCACTGTCAGCATTACCGTAATGATTGTGATAGCGCGACTACCGTAATGACGGCAAGACTGAACTACAATCAGGTCAGTGGAACTGCATATCAAGGTTAGTGGGTGAGGTCATCTCAGCAATGACAGCAACTCTGACTCATAATCAAATCATAAAATGAAAATTAAGCCACGATTATGGTGACCAAAAATACTTGCCATGTTCAAGAGGTTTCAGAGGTGGGTTTTTTTGTGCTAAATTGGCCATAAATACCCATAAAACAAATGCAATATCTGAAAAGTTATGGTAATGCTCTATGTACCAAAAATAGAGCCATTATAAGGAGATTTTAGTAATAATAATAAATCTAATAAAAAATATTTTTTTGAAAATGATGGACTGACAGCCCAGACCTCAACTCCATCCAGAAATTCATATGAGTTGGAAAACAAAAGAAATGAATTAACTCTGTGCCAGACATATGTGCTGCTGTAATAGCTGCAAAAGGTGGAAAAAAAGTATCAAAGATAAATACAGTAGGACTCACTTCATCTGATATTTGTTGTGCTCAGATTAAAAATACTTTGAGAAAAACATACAGATCCAGCATTGCTAAATCAGGTCATCATCCAAATATGGAGGGAATTATAACTAATCAGAAAGCAACAAAAACCTAAAAGGAGCCTAGAAAGAAGAAGAAAAAGGATGATGGATTACCTCACCCTAATTGTCCATTTAGGGGCTTTATAAAAGTCACAACTTGGTGATTTAACAGTCTTTTTCCTTTTGCATAAATAATTGAAACGGTTCAAAAAATAACTTCATTTAGGTTGTAAAATTCAGATTCTCTAGAACTCTTAGACTTTTCCAACTTTGACTACTTTGTTGTACAATAATACACATCTAATATCAGTTTGATCATTCTTCTTTTGATCATTTTTGCACAATTAATAATCTCTTCATTACTAAGTGTAAAATCCTCCAAAGAGCAGCGACAGTAACTTCTTATCTTTGCAAAGACCATGTTTGGTGGTGGAAATCATTGCGGTTAGTTTCAGTTCAGTTTCATTTAAAATAAGCTTCTGTAAAAGTCAGGTTTCAGATTGCATAGGTCTATTTCCCTTAAATGACTGCAGTGACCACACTTACAAGCTCCAAAGCATCTCTGTGCTTGGATGGGTTTGAGCACGTGATGGAAACTGTAATATCTTTAGACACCAAAGTCATAGGTCTTTAAACTGGATACTTTGTTAAAGAAGTTTTGAAAATTTGATAAATAATGGCGGTATTAACAATAAATCACTGCAACAGCAACTATGAGAGGAAAAAAAGGTTATTTTCAGATTTAATATGAAGAAACTATGAGAAAAACAAATCAAAGCTACTGAATAATTGTAAAAAAATATATATATACAGGATAAAAAGCCATGACTGTATCAAAGAATAAGTGTCCGGCCCCTTTATTATCAATAAATAAAATGCAAATTCATTGATGTTATAAATATGTGTATTTATTTGAGCAATTATGATGGCATTACAATAACAGAAAACTTCCCAGTGAGGGAAACAATCATTGCAAAGAAGCTGGATGCAATAAGTTGCCAAAACTCAAAAGTGAAACTTAAGCAGCTGGAGTGACATGACTGAAAATAAAGAACTTTAACACTGAAACAATGGCATGAGAAACAAACTTAATACTCTACTCCAGAGTTGAAGAAATACACATTCAATGTCTTTTTAAAAAAGGTAATAAATTCAAAAAGTATAAAAAATTAAAACAGCTGGAAAATTTAGTCTGCAGAACACTTGTATAAAGCATGTTATTTGTTACACAAAATGGGTAACATACAAAGCAATATTTAAAACAAATAACATCATATGTCCTCACTGTACAGAAGTCTACAGCAAAGTTTGTGTATGTGTGTGTTTTTACGTGGACGTCTGCCGGGCAGTGTAGAAGCATTTCTTGTACTGGCCTATGACGCTCCAGAGACTTAAGGCCAGTGATGTCTGGACTCAAGGCTGGTTGATCTGTCCCATAAAGAGGATGGTTCCTGAGGACAGATACAGGGAGAAGTCATCATGTTCAAAAACAGCCTTCATTACATCCTGACATCATTATTACTGAATGGATCTAATGAGCATGTGATGTATTTTATTTTTCTTGTAGTTTCAAGAATCTAAAAGAAACCATTGCGCTGCATTTCCATCACTGGAACTTTCCCAAGCACCAAGAACCTTTTGGGGTCTTTGGGCCAGAGAGAGCCAGTACAGAAGATGAGTTTTCTACTACTGCTGATGGATTCATGAACTTAGACTTATTTTTAAAAATTCAAACAAAAATGTTGGTGTCAGTGTGTGACTATCTATGGAGAGATAAGCTACTTTATTTGCTTCAGAAAGTGCTTTGAACCTCTTAATGTTGTTTACTGTCTCTGCTTTGATTGGTTTGTTAATTTAGATGGAATTAAAAAGTAATTTTGATACCATTTCACCATTATAAAATATTCAGATTATATCAAAATTATTCCTTTGTTGAACTGTAACACTGGTTTACATTCGTCTGATCAACTGAACTTCAAGTCTAGACATTCAGTGTGTGCAGTCATATCCATGTAATGTGCAAACTAATATCCACATAACAATGAGCTAAGAGGAACTTTTTATTTCCCCAGGTGGTAAAATAGGATGTCAGACTAAGCAGATAAAACCTCACCGCTCACATCTCTTTGGTCATAAAAATGGGAGTGTAAGTAAAGGTTAAGTGCACAGCCATAGTTTTCGTCCTTATTTTCATTTTGGAGAGTTGGAATGACTATGACAGAGTCAAAAGGATATAAGTGAGACGGAGGAGCTCACTGTTTGCTTCCCTAAGGTGCCGTGAGCCTTCCTTTTACTTCATTGGCCTTCTTGATAACACTTTGTAAGGTACTTGTTCTAAATGTCCATCATCCCTATCTTTCTTTATGTTTGGATGACATTAAGGGCCATGTGGTACTGGAGCATAAACACTGGGATGTGGCTACTTTCTTTACCAAAACCTTTAGCTTAATTTTAACAGATGCTCAGTGTCTTTTTCAAACTCACCCTTGGATCAAATTTTCCCGATGGAAACGTATGTTTATACATACTCATGAATCAATGTAAACACAGGTGAAACAAGAGGACTGTACCTGTGGGGTTATGTCTGATGAGGAAGAGGAAAGGTCTGTCCACTGTGACCCAGGGTGGAGAGGATCGAGCCATCAAAATGGCAGCTAAACACAAACGCATTGTTAAAACATGAACATCATAGGATACTGTGGTCACAGTTTCAAAGTATGAAATGTCATTTTGTAATTGGCTTCACCTTTAAATAAACAATAAAGCCAATTGAACAAATACTCACTTGTGGCAGCTGCAGCTTTTGTTCCGTCTTCATTCACAATGATTTTGGCTTTCTGCAGAGCTTTGGATACATAGAGCTGCTCAGCAGCACCTGGACAAACAGCAACACTTAAACTGAGTTAAGACTCAAAGCAGAGTGTTTACAGAATAAGTCCCAGCTTTTATCTATAGATTTTGTTCTTACAGAGTATTTACCCAACTTTTCATTTGTTTTCCTGAGAAAGTCTTGAGTTTTTCATCTATTTTTAAGCCTCTGTGATTATTGCATGCTATTTTGGAGAAATGTGTCCTCCACATGGTGGCAGCAGAGCGCTATGTCTGGCTGCTTTCACTCAGCGAGGAACTACAAATGTGAACTATTTCACGCCTGATAGTCAGACGTGTTACATGTTTCCTCCTGGCTCTGACAGTAAACAGCAAACAATCATTTTCATTCCTCAGCCTTCCACATATCAAAATGTTGTAAATACCTGGGATAGTTTGTCACCTATGTGTTCAAACTGTTTGTTTTTACTCACTGATGTGTCTGAAGTCGGCTTTGGCCTGATTGAACATGTCTGTTATTCCCAGGGCTGAAAGGGGGTCTTCCAGATCCACTTCAGCATCAGCAGTAAACCTTCACACATAAAACACACAAGAACACAGTGTTACAGTCACATCCAGGCCCTGATGTTTCATTGCCATCATTACCCTTTTGAAGGAAAACTTTATTACTTTGCACGTCACATAAAATTTCCAGCTGGTGTCATAGTGTGTGCAACTTGAAAGTTGTCTCCAATAATACTAACTTTTATTTCTTTTAGATACAAATGAAAAATATTTCAAAATTTGATGCTTTGAAAAGTTAATTTGAGCTACACCATAAGTTTTTTCATCCTTTTCTACTTTTTATAAAGTACTCTGTACAAAAACTCCAAACACTGAAAATCTCAAATATCATGATTGTGAATTTTTGCTTTAAGGGAAATAATCAAGCAGATGTGTTGAATACTGGATTCTGATTGGACAATAATAAAAGCAATTATTTATGTCTCCATAGCAGACTGTTACTTTGGTTTTGTCTTCAGTCACCAACTCTGACAGGTTTACTGTTTTTACTTTTATCATCTGGTGTCTGTGGTGTCTGTGGTTGAGTGTCTTACTTGGGGATGGACAGATGGACTTTTCTCGCGTGCATCAGTGAGGTCCAGCTGTGCACCGTGGCCGTGCTGATGTGTGGGATGACACTTGACAAAGGTGTGTCCGCCTCAGCTGGCAGAACGATCAACATGCTGATGGAGCCACCGTGATAGGGCAGCTCGATCACCTCGTACTTCAGGCCCTGAGGGGTGGAGGCTACACCTGGCAAAGAGTAAAGGTAAAAAGTGTTAAAGGGACAAAGATCATCTTCATCACCGTGTGGAAAGAAAGCATCACTGACTGAACAACAATGCTTCCACCTCTGCTCACAGATATATTTAACATGGTTGATCTATAACAATACAGGCTGCAGCTGGATGACTGTACTGTGACAGAATTATTTACCAAATATTTTTTACAATTAATCTTCTGTTTTACTTACAATACCAAAGATATTAAAAAAATGCACCCAGTAATCTCAAATGGGCAAAATTACAGCTTTAAAACAGATGCAAATCTTCATACTTGTAAAACTAAAACTGGACATTGTTTGCCTTTGTCACTCAAAACATCAAACACTGAAGCTTCAAAATAAATGTAAAAATTGTTTGATTATCTTATTCGCGCTTTGGTATATTGATGTCTTTTCAAAACAGTTTTCTGTTCTTTCAATTTCCTGTTAAAACACACACTTTTCCTTATGATTTAGCATAAATCAGATGAAATGCAATTTTTTAAAGCTCTCCTTCTGACCAGCAGAAGGGCACCTCATCAAGCACCTCCTCTATGTTAACAGTTAAAAGATCTATGTCAATAGTAATCTATTTCGGAGAGAGATATGGCAAAAAAGGATCACAGTATATTTTTTTTTGTATCACCAGATCTTGATTATCATCTCAAGTTTTTGTATTACTTCTAAATAGCTAGTTTCTAAGCATCTGTACCAAAATTTGAACAAAAAGAAATTAGTTCAACATTTTATTGACATATAAAGCACACAAAGCATTTTTTGCAGGTATACAAGACCCAAAATAAACCAATTGCCCCCTTGAGAATAAAGAATAAATAAAGACTCCTAAAAATGTAAACATTTTCCTCATCAAAAAGACATTGTGTGACATCTAATCTTCTCTTCTCTGATTGGCTGTCACCACACACATTTCTGTCATATCTGATCAATTAAATATGCTCACAGCCGATCATCATAGTTGATCTGAAATTCATCACGATTACAAATCTTGATCGATTAATCGCCCAGCCCTATTCTGAGTTTAGTCTGAATGATCTGTTTGGTGATTTAATAGAGAGGTATCATCATGATCGACAGCTCTGAGCCCAGAGGTTTCCAACAGAGCGATGTGGAGCAGGTTCAAAGAAAAGAAGAGGAGGAAGTGAAGGAGACATTAAGTTGATGTTGCATATCAGCAGGGACAGGATGCTTCAGCCTTTCTGATGATCAAAATGTTCAACACTGCTTGATGTGCCACATGTGTTTGGGTGTGGAGAACTGTTTGTGACTTTTTAAAACCAACACTCAGCCATCTGATTTGGCACTTCACAACAAAATAATAAGAATGAAAAATGCTGGGTTTAACTTTGATGTCAAAGTTATTTTAGGCCCAAAAAGCACAACAAGTCACAAACATCCGTTTTAGAAGGACCACACAGCTCCTTGTGCTTCAAATGAGCATTCGATGAAATCAAAACACACTGTGTTCCCAAGCTATGACACCATAACACCAATAACTCAGTGAAGAAATATAGGATTGAAAGATTCTTATCATCGTTATGAGCAACGTGTGAAAATATGAGGACCATGACTTGACTGTTAACAAACAACAGGACACCGAGGAAAGTCACAAACTTGAGTGCGTCACAGGTCTACATGACCTCAGTTTAACTCAGGGGGAGTGTGAGAATCTATCTGCAGCACTCACCACACTTACAGAACCTGACAGCTCATCTAAATATAGGTGGCTGACTAGTGTGTCCTTTCATTTCACACCGGGCCAAATAATGTCATGTGAATGTGACATGTCTCAGCCCATGTTCTTGTTCAACTCCACACAGACTGTGAATCATAAACTGACAGCTCCAGAAGTTATGTCACATAAACAAACTGAAGCACTGTCAATCAATTCACAAAAGTATATCAAGTTAGCAAATGTGAGAAGTAAAGCAGAGAAACATGGAGAACTTACAAGCAAAGTATCTGGACTTTCACTGAGTTAATGGCATCTTTACATCAGCTTTCCACTCATTCACTATCAGTCAAACCAAGAATACTGATCATCGCAAACACATTCCAATATATTTGACGAATACAACTATTTCCTGACCCTTTAACTTCATCTGGGGTTTACTCAGAGGTGCAACGAGAATCCAGTGGAGGCTAGCTAAAAGAGTAATTTAATGAACACAGAGGCCCATCTAAAATAGCAAACATAAAGCAAAATCAAAAATGCTTGTAGTCTGTTGGAAAAAAGATACTTAGCGTCTATAGCTCTTTAACTTATTTGTGATTTGTCATTTTCTATGTAACTTAGTCATTTAAGTTGCAGTTTAAAGCGATGCATAATTCTGACACATGCAAATTTTACTGTCTAACAAATCACCCAACACACCTCAGATTGGTAGAGTCTAATTGTCAAACAGATATTTGTGATGGCGTTAAACAGACACTCAGTTATGGAACGACTAAATAACTCTGATGATAAAGTGAAGGAGGATGGTCGAGAGGAAATAAACCAAACACTGCTGATCTGGTGCAGACAGTACAGCAGAAGCCACATTTGCCAACTCATCATGTCATGATATTCTGTTTATAGCATCAAACTTATGAGAGATGCACAATGACAGAAACCGTGAAAGAGCCAACTACTATGACCGACACCATGTGTTAGACAAAGTTAGATTTTGGAAATGATACACACCACAAAAAAGGACTCAGAATGCTTGGCTTATGATGTAGTTTTTCATGATCTTTCAAGAATGTAAGTCACCCAGTTTATGTTGAAGTTCTGGAGAATACACTGTTTCATAAATGCGTAACTTGTGGTGTTTATTTTACCATTTTATACCCTGTGACAAAGTCACTTTGACTCCTATTTTCATGGGACAAATGAGTTTTTATGTTAAAAGGACATAAAGGGTACTTCCTCTAGGCAGCAAAGCTACAGCATTAAATAAAAACAGGAAATGCTTGACATATATTAGCACCATTGACAGTGTTGTTACATTGTTACAGCTCCTGCTTTCTCTCTGTCTGCTGCGAAGCAGGTGTTAAAACTGTTTACAGCATGCAATCATTCAAGGAGAGGAGAGAAAAAAGAGACATGGCTCTGATCAACAGGAGATAGAAATCTTGGATGCATTAAAAAATACAAACAATCAAGGGAAAACATTTCATTAGCCCAGACATAGTGCTATATTGTGTTTGCGTAAGGAAGAAATCATGCATTTTAGATGCAAAATCTTGATCCAATGCTGCCATGTCTGCACATCTTTATTCAGCCTCAGAATGAAGAGATGAAGTGACATCCTATAGGATGAGTCAAACTGCGCTCTCTGCTGTTGAATATAAGGCTTACAAAATTGTTTTTTGTCTCAGTGATTTAAATGTTCCTCAGCTAACCTGATCAGCTTATTTGTAAGTCTGACAGTCAATCTCCTCACCAATGTTGAAGACAGACAGCTGAGACATCATTGGGACTTTGTATACATTTCCGTCCCCCCCGTTGAAAGGCCCCATCTTGGTGTTCTTGGGCTGGAAACGGGACTTCCATAAGCCTTTGAAGTAGATGGAGTTGACGGCAACCAGACGGGTCAAACCGTCCAGCATGTCAGGCTTGACCAGGCTGGGGATGTGACCTGGAGAAATATGGAACACAAGAGCCTTTTCACTCAGGGAGGTTGGATAAGAAAAATAAACTGTATTTTATATTTAAAACTTTATTTTTACCTCAGCACACATGTGAAAGAAAAATGATGCATCCCCTGAGGATTATGGATCTACACACCAGAATATAAACTGCATCCAAAAAGTCAATGCTTTACACAGGGGTTATACAAAACATTTGAAGAGTGTGAAACTGTAAGGAGTCTAACCAGTGTTTTCTAGGCTCAACTGAGACAAAATCTGTTAAGTTTGTGCCTGAATGTTCTTCAGGCAAATAAGTAACTCTTAGTTTCCAGTCTGTTTCTTCCGAAACTTTAAAAAAGTGTTTGCTTTAACATTTGGTTGTTTTTGTACACAAATTTCTCCAGTGTGTGAATCTAAAACACTCAGCTTTGTTGCCCTAGTCCATGTTTCAGTATATCTCCAGTTTATGACTCTTACCTTTGGTCTTGTTATTAACCCATGTGTTGATTTCCTCTGCAGCTCCATCAGGGTTGCTGAAGTCGAGGCTGCGGCTCTCACACTGGAAGTTGTCTTTGTTGGTGGCCACAAAGGTCTGCTCCATGGGGAAGCCCTGCTGGGTGAACATGGCGTTGGCGATTATCACAGCATCCTGGTTGGACTTTGCAGTCAAAGCTTTGTGCAGCTTTTTCAGCATCCTGTAAGGACCTGAGATATAACAAAAAAAAACAAAAAAAAAAAACAAACACACGTTACCCATATAATTAAAATGAACATGGCTGGTTATTTACAAAGACTTCATTGAATGATTTGAATCACAACAGGGTCACAGTATGATACATATTGTGATCAAATTTCATTGCTATACCACACCGTTTTCATCAGGAATCCTCGCTCTCTTGACTTACCTTTTATCAAACTACTTGATCACCTCTGCTCTCTCTAAAAACAAACCCACAAGCACAACAACACCATCTAGAGGCATGGAAGCTAAGTCTTTCAGGTAAAGAAACAAAACCTAAGGGGCAAAAAGCTCGACATACTGTGAAGAAAACGAAGATCTAAATCTTTGCTTAATAACTTTGCACAGAGGCCTCTGTTATATCATACAATGGTTCACAGCTTATCTTTTGATGTATCAAAATCCGTTTGAAGTGGACTGCAGCGACCCCTTTTTGGCCGGACTCGTGCCAACTGTCCTGACTTCTGTAGTTTTTTTGAAAGGTGATCTGATCTTCTTTTTGATAATACTTAATTCAAGATAAGTTTTGACCGGAAAAAAAAACAATGAGGTAATTTATTTATCAACATTTACGTAGCACTGTTGTTTGAGATGTGACAAGCAACCTTTGTGAGTATGTGCCGTAGCGACATTTCGTGCTACTCACAGCCCAGTGCTCTGAAACGTATCAGTACGATGTATTGTTAGTGAATCCTGGTTATGTCTTACCAGTGCTCATCTACCAAGCAAAGCAAACATAACCTGGCTCTTTATTTCATTGACAGACTCTCAGGTTTGAACAGACCGCTGTAGAATAACTCCTGCGTGTGGGTTGAAATGAACATTTTCACAAACAGCTTGGCTCGTTTTCAGCAGAGAAAAAAAATCAGTTTGCTCCTCTCAAAGCTTAGCTTCACAAGCCGGCATTGCATTGTCATAGGTACTTGAACTTGCCGTAAATCAACCGAGTCCATTCCAACCCAACCAAAGCTAGGAATTAACGTTTTGTACGGCTGATAATCTCATTTCAAGTTGGGGAGTATGATCAGGCATATATCTACTTGTGAACCTTTTTCAAAATCATTTAGAAAGTCTTCACGGTCCCTTTAAAGTTGACCTGAAATTTCATACTCATTCAATCAGACACATTTTTGAAATTTCAATGAGTGCCCTGTGTTGGCACTTTTCAGGCTACATCCTTGTGTCAAAGATCCAGCATTCACTTCTTTAACTACTTGATTAATAAATTTTTTTTAAAACAAAATAATATATTTTTAAAACGAGTTGAGTCTCCCACATCTGGGTGTTAAAGAACCCAAGTTTCTATGATTTTATCTCAGATATTGTTACTGGTTTAAATTTAAAACCACTTTTCTGACTTTGACAATTTAACACAAGAAATTCAACAGCAAAATTTTAGCTGATGTCTGAGCTTCCACTGCCAAAATAATCCTCTCACCATTCTTCTTGTAGCGGAGTGCATTGAGAACCTGCTTCCGGGTCTCTCCATGAGCTCCTGGTAGTAACATCCCAAGGATTGAAGCTACTCCATGAGGTGAAAACACCACATTTTCCTCAGGTTTGGAGCGGACTACCTGCTGAAACACCTGTATGCCAAGATCTGAGCCCCGTTCACCGTAGGTAGGTGCCTGGGAGAGCGCACCTGTGTGGCTGCACAAGCTCACCAGTGTGCAAAGGAGCAACGAGAAGAGGTGCTTCATCTTTAACCTCTGGTGCACCTGGTGAGAAACAAAGAGCAGAGTGTTAGAGGAACTTTGGAAGAACCAGGGTTGTCAAATGTGTTAAGTCTTCTCATCAGAGTTCACTAATAATTGATACTGTTCCTGAGCATCAACAGTTTCTTCAGCATTAGGAGATAAATCCCAACAGCAGCTTTCACATGTCTCTGTATGGTTAACCACAATTAAGATGAAAACCTTTATGTTTCACTCTGAGGCAACACCAAGCACCTATGCAGCCCTGCAGGGTCTGACTAATCCTTACTCACACTGCTTAGATACTGGAGTCTAACCATGAGCAGTCAAGTGAAACTGGGCTCTCCTTTTATTTCAGCTTTAGACTAACTTCAAACTTTCAGACCGTTTCAGGAGAGTGAGTCAGCCTGAACACCACACTGAAGGAAAGTAAAGCATGGAGCATGAAGCAGGAACAAGCCAAAATGCCTGCAGGCTTGGAGGGAGGGAGGCATGTTACTATCCCTGCAAGAATCTGACTGTTTGGACCTTTATCTCACAGGTTGCCCTCACAAAAATGGAGAAAATGTTGCAAAACAAAACTGACTATTTTTCTTTTCAGTTAAATAAAGCTCTGTTCCAAGTTCAGATTATTTGGGGGATCACTTGGAGCCATTTCAAAAGAATAATACAAATGCATTGCAAGCTAAAACTAGTTCATTTTGGCATGTTTTAGTGATATTCAAATGGATTTGCAGACCCTGAAGTTGTACAGGTCATGTTTGCATGGTAATGTGTTTTCATCACAGGCTTAAACCCAACATGACAGAATACACATTTGCACGAGACAAGTAAAGTGAGGATAAAGCAATTCATGTATTATTTTCAAAAGGAAAACTCTCACACTGTGGTAAAATAATACTTGATTAACTCAGGACTTAAATATTCCCCTTAAGAGAAATTAATGTCTTTGGCATGAGTCACTTGGAAGAGGAATCTATTGTGTCCTATTATATCAATATAAATGAGTAAATGTGCAAAGACTATTCAAAAAGAGCGTCCTCATTATTATGTCACACTTGTCAGATTAATGTTGCTTTGTCGATTTTTTTTGTCTGAGGCTGTATCAAAGCGAAAAAAAAAAAAAACAAAAAAAAAAACAAACAGAAAAACAACATATTTTACGCAAACATTCAGAGTCTCCTGCAGGAGCAAGAGCAAGCTGTTTGTTTGAAGCACCATTACTGATGTAAGTGACATTTAGGACGAACCGTTTGCAAAAGGCATAAGTTTAATTTACGCACCATATAAAACACCTGATGGAAATGCTGCGCACTTCAGTGTAACAGAAATGCAAATTTTATTCAAACAGGTGCCAACTGGCCCTCGCATTGATAATAAAAAAATATGCTAATGTTTAAAGACTGAAACCTTCCTTTTTAAAGTATAATTCATGTGTGTGCTGTGGAAGTAACAGTTAAAAGAGACAGGACTCACCTATCACGAGGTGACGCTACTTCAACTTCTGCAGGTGAAAGTTGATCCTTTCCTCAGCTTTCTGCCCAGTTTTGATAGAAAAACGAGGGTAAAATCCACAAAGTTGATGAAAAACTGTATTCCAGTGGAAGTGAGAACGACTACTGACTCCAATGCTGTTTCAAAGGGCACTTTATTACACTGAACCAACCCCGCCTTCAGACAAACAGCGAAACATTAAGAGCGTCTCGTGTCAAGTTTACACCAATGAAAAGTTCTTCCGGTACACTTTCACAATAAAGGTCAATAACGTTTAACCACTCATTTGTCTAGAGACGGAGGTTAAAATAACCCTTTCTTTCCTTTTTTTTTAATTTAGTTTTTATTTTTCACCATTTAGATTTAGTCATGATAACTTGAAATGCTGTCTTTTCTAGTTTTTCTTTTCTTATTTTCGTATCGGTAGCTTACAGTTTACAACATATCAAATATCGATTTCTGGACCCAAATAATTTAAATTAAGCTATGCATTCCCATTACCAAAAATCAAAAAGGATCAACTGCAAATTTAAGACAGGGTCTTAGTATTTGAAATAAAATGATACAGCCTTGAAAATATTTTCTCGACTTTTCTTTTCCATTTTTTAATTTTTTAATTTTTTTTTTTTACACCTTTTATTTCATCATCTATCTATTTATTTATTCATTTATTTATATCTTGTATTAGTATTTGCTGGAGTCTATATCAATATTTCTTTCTCTTCATATGTGTTTGATGTACATATATATATTTTTTTCACCCTCTAATGATAATAATACAATTTCTTGTAATTCTCTCCTGACAGGCAAAACAAAAGTTTCCACATACACTTGCAGCTGCTTCAGTTCCGTTTTTGGCCCACTTTGGCTAACTTGACCCCAGATGAGAAAATGAAAAGGTGTTTACAACAGGAAATGACTAAAGGGGGGCGTTGACTGAAATCATTTAAGAGTGGTCATCCTGTTTCATCACAACTAATGTGGAAAATTACTGCACACCTGTAAACCACCTTGATTCTGGCAGCAAAACAAGAACATGGAAATGACACTAGCTTAAACCTGCATAAGAAAGTCAGATTTAAATAATTACCTCAATAAGAAAGAAAGAATTGACTGGTCTGATGGCTTAATGATCAGCTGACTTACATGCAAAAGATGGTTTATTTATCAGAGCCTTTAAAATGTGCTAAGGCCATAAACTGAGATGCAACCTGAATTTCTGAGATTTTTTTTCTCCCCATTTATTTTTATGTCACGGTGTAATTTTTTGTGTCACTATTTTGAAACAGCTTGCTTTTCCTTATTACTTAATGCAAGTTATTTTCCTAACTTAGTTTCTTCATCCCCCTGTGTAGCAAAGCTATTTTTTACTGCAGTTGCAACTAAGGAGAGAAGAAGTATAATCATATTGTATTATGCTAAAATCTCATGAAAACAACTAAAACAGACTCATTATCATGTAGGAACAACTAAACCAAAACACCAGATAATTGGTCTAAAAACATTGCACGTCACAACAGCAATAAAATACCCAACAAAAAGAAGTGAAACTTCTCCTTCAGCTTAAAAAAAGGAGAAATAAGGATGTGTTTTACACTGAGGCAGGGGAGACATGCTGTTACCCTCTTCGAAATAGAGGAAAGGTCATTTTTTGCCACAGCTGGACAACAAATGACGCTTTATCACACAGGACCACCTTTCTGTGCTGTGTGGTGGTGATACAGTTGGGCTGCGATTAGGCACACACACACACACACACACACACACACACACACACACACACACACACACACACACACA
>RPOG01007746.1:0-16867 GCA_008086565.1 Thalassoma bifasciatum | reverse complement strand
AACACTTCATTGGTTTTTAGAATATGATTATGCATGTGGGACTGCAATTTGGCCAACTGAGCTCAGTGTTTTGACACTCATTTTCCCACTCCTCCATTAATGTCTAAAGCTAGTCTTCTTTTATTACCAAACACCAAGAGTGTACCAATATTGAATAGAACATACAAAATAGTGCCCAAATTCATTGAATTCATTTAATGTGTTCAAAACCTCTGTGTGGACAAAGTCATGACACCTCAAGTCAGTCCGATCAAATTAACCAAGGTTTTACAAGATCAAACTTTCAATTTCAGTTTGACCTGAACACAACATGAGGGTGAAGGAAGTATTTCTGTTACCTTTGGCAGGGTGTACTTGGGCAGCTTCATCGGTGTGAAGACATCTCTTTTAGCAGACACATAGTAGATTGGCCGCCCCGCCGTCGACACCTTAAGGTGATAATATCATTGAGTAAAAAGCATTTTTGAGACAAATACAAAACAGAAGATTCTTCACAAGCATTAAGGTCCTGAAAGCTGCACTAACAGCCTCTTTCTCTCAGAGTGACCTTGAAATATTTCTCACAAAATCCTCACATTTCGTGCCTCACACACTGCTGCTGTAATGCTTTTCACTGAGCAAACTGGACAATTACCTACCTGGACAAACACATACTCATCTTGCACCACCAGAGAATTGGGGTCAATGTAGCCTGGGAATGGTTTGCCCTTGTTGGCATCCGTGCAGTTCTGCAGCTTGCAGGTGACATACAGCGCCTCTGCTCCCACACACACACACACACACACAAAGACACAGAGACACAGAGAGAGAGAGAGAGACACACACACACGTCAAGCAGTGGCTTCAGCGATGGTATTAGGCGATGAAGAAAGGCAGCCTTCACCCTGAGCCGGGCGGCCTCTCCTGGCTTCCTACATTACTCGTGTCAATAAAGCGAGCCGTGTGAGGGAGGAGCTGGACGAAGGGGAAGACAGATGACCAGAAAGGCCAATTGCTTTCTTTGCCTTCAATCGCCAGCGCCAGGAGGGAGCCTGTCTCCACATGTTAGCTCCTGCCAAATATGTGTCGGCTGCCTCCACGTACACATGATCAATAGTGATGGTCTCTGGCTGTGTGACTGTAACATCTGACACTACTGATGTTTACTATGTGTGTTTGTATTATTGGCTTTCACATTATGTTGGCCACAGTGAGCAGTGGCAGAGATACTTTGAAGGCTTTTTGGATGGACATGAAAACACTTTTGTTATTGCATGCTGCTCTCATAATGCATTTTCTTTCATGTAGTTGTATATATTTAACTCTTATGCTCTTATAATTAATTCAAAAAAGCATAACTTTCCTCTAAGTATGTGGTTGTGCTTTAATATTTAATTTTCTTGTTGTGCTTAGAGCCGTCAAACAAAACAACCAATTTGCTCAGTATCTATCGGCTTTGTGATAAGAATTAATCACTTCTTCAAAGGTAATCTGATCAGATTAGGGTTATCAGATTGACTCAAATTTTAAACATGGGTTGTTCAAAAGAGAAAGAAGGATTCTGAAATTGTATTGTACCACATAATCCAACCCTGGTTTTAATTTGGATTAAATCTTCAGTTTGTGTTGTTCGAAACTTTTCAGTAAGATTTGAATTACTTTGATCCAAAACAAAAATCAAAATAATATTATCCTGATCCAAACAAGGGGCAGGATTTCAAGGTGGATTTCTGCAAAAATAAAATGCAGTAGAACGTTTAAAATGATCAAATAATACAACACACTGGGTATCAATTAGTGTTTATTTATTTTAAAAAATTTTATTTATTTTTTTTTTTTAGTTTAGTCAGTTAATTTGAGTTATTTTTAGTTTTTATTTATATTTTGCACTTCATATCTCAAAAATGTTCATTTTGTGCTGAAGAACGTATATATCCAAAAAGTTTTTATATTTCGCATTTAACCTGATAAAGTAAATAAAGTAGACACAGGCTATTGATGAAGCCTTTCACTCTAGTAAAGCAAAAATAAAAGTAAAAAAACAATGTTGTCCCCATGAAATACTGCTTCAAACATATTTCAACAAAAAAACACGATTAATATTTTATTTTTTTCTATCATAATCACTTTGTATTTATTCAAAAGAATTACTCATCAGAGATGAACCTTAAGAAATAGTTTCTAGTAATTGCATTCCTTACTACATGTTCAGCCAATCCCTCATTCTGACATTTAGTCATATTTTTTTCTCTCTCTCTCTCTTTTTTTTAAAAAAAATTTAAGACATTTTCAAAATATCCACAATGCATTTGTTGTTGAATATTTGTTTTTATATGTTGAGGCTCATATGAAGGGTCATTAAATAATTTATAATTCAATTATAATTGTGTTTTTTGTGCATGTTGAAGCTACATTGTGGCCACAATTATTTTTTTCATGCCTGTGGCTCTGTAAAAAGGGGCTGTTAGGACTCCTAGTTTAGGAATACCTACACCCAGAGTCTGCTGTGTTATTTTTTTGTTTTTTAGAGGAAGGTATAAGGACTGTGTTTACCAGGAGCACCATCATCCCCTGTTATAAGGACAGGACTCTTGCCAAGTTTCTTTATGGTTCAACTTTTCCCGGTATACAAAGAAACAAAGTAATGTTTTTATCTGTAGTTAAGAGAAAAAGAACAGATCTTACTCTTCACTTCTCACTGCATTACTTGACTGACCAGGGGGCCTGTACTATGAAGCTGAATTAACTCATCCTGGATCTCTTTCTGTACCTTGGTTTGACGTTGCCAGACAATTGTAGCCTGGATAATCTGTACAACGACGCTAGATACCAACTCGCTGATTCGATCCAGGATTTTCAGTCTGGATCAGTGCGCGCTCACATTTAAGAGGTGGAGTTTACAGCGTCAGACCAATCACAAACACAGAGAAACGGGAGAAACCCGGCAGGGCAGCCTACTTTACTATGGAGGAGCAGATAATTATTCTTCAAAAATAATTATCAAATAAAATATTATTCAAACCCAGAAAAAGAGCGACTGTTACTGCAGCAAAAATCAGGAGGGAATGCTGCAGAAAATCGCAGACTGTCAATACGTAAATTCGGGAGATAATAGAATATTAAGTCACCGGACAGTACACTTGGATCATTAGTTTCACTTTATTACAGTGTAGAGGTCGATTTGGGGCCGATTTGTAAGTATCCATAAATCCACGTTTCTCCAGTTTAGCTGTGTGTGAATTATTATAAATCTCAATATTTCAGATGCGCGCAACAGTGGTGCGTTACATTTCTTAAATAATGACTCCATCAGCTGACAAACGTAGCTCATCATATGAAAATCTGTATCTTATATAGGGTGTCATCAGGACATCAAAAGGATTATATTTCTCCTACAAAACTCTTCCTCTCCTCAGCAAACCGCGCACCAACTCCAACTCCAGATTCCTTGATCTCTGATCCAGATCTTAACCTGCTCTGGAGCAGGGTAGCCGTTCAGACTGAGTAACCATGGAGATTTATCACAGTAAGAAGAGAACCGGCGTCATGGGACGGAAAATCCAGGGGAAGTTATCTCGCTAAGAGAAAATCCAGCTTCGTAGTAGAGGCCTCAGCATTGTGTCATCAGAGGTCGTACTTTCAGTCTAAGTTCAGAAAATGAATTTGGAATCAGACCTGATCACAGAAACTGAAAATAGTATTTAGAAATCACCAATTTTGGCACTGATAATCTCATTTTAAAGGCCAACGATATGTTTGTTTTCTTTTTTTTTTAAATTCTCCATTCTAAATTTTCTTCTTGCTTTGTATTTATTTTAGTTGTTGTTGAACTACATTGTTGTGCTGTCCTGTGAAATAGTAAATGAATTGTGTTTTTTTTTGTTTCTTGTGTTGTGTTTTTGGCTGTGGGTCATATCTGGTTAAGTTTTAGTATCTTAACAGCGTACCATCCCCTTCCCCAACCACAAAGTGAGCTCAACATGCTCAGACTGTCTTTAAAGAATCTGGCTGAAGCTCCGGGTTCTTTCTCTGTTGACTCAAGCTTTCTGCTTCAGACAGTGTGTGATCACATAAGGAGGCAGGATTAGTGATTCACACGATGCTTCCTCCTCATCGCGGGGACAGTCACTGGAAGTTTACTTCAGTCAGACTGAAATGATGATAAATCTATAAGAGCACAGTCCTCTTACAAAAAGAGACTGCAGTTGTTATCAGAAAAAAACAACAACAAAAAAAACAAACATGTTGGTTCATAAACTGTCGTATTGATTTTACCACAGGACACATAACAAAGTGGCACTATTCATCTCCCTTGTAATACTACTAATACTACTACTACTACTACTACTACTACTACTACTACTACCAATAATAATAATAATAATAATAACAAAAATAGGGTCGGCATTTCCTTTCAGCAAATGCTGGTCGAAATGCTAAGCACTGCATTTCAACACTCTTGCATTTCCCTGCAGGAAAAGCTCAATGCCAAAATGCTGAGCCCCATTTCAACATTAAGCACTTTCTTGCAGCAAATGCTTAACGTTCAAATGCTAAGCCACAGCCCTAACCTTAACATCTTGATTGCTCCATTGGAGAAAAGCTGAGCTGGAATTTCAGAGCTGAGCTGACATTAAAATCATGTCAGGGTTAATCGAAACAGAGATTCAATATGAAGATACATTCAATTTAGTCTATTTACAGTACTGTGTTATAAAGAAACTAATAAACTTAATTATCAGTTGTTGTTTTTTTATAAATGCAGCCTCGTTAAAAGGGTTTTGGATGACAAACAATACTCTCATCTAGTGTCATTCATTCTGCCTGTAGCAAACTTTGAATATCCTTGACATCATTATTTGACCACTTTGATGCTCCGCTGGAATTGACCTGAAGCAATTTTGCTCATGGATAACACAACTCAACTGAAATATTTCTATCATGTAAGCCTAACCAGGGGCAGGAGATGCAAAATAGCTTTAGCTACACACCCACATGTATAGCCTCTACTATGTATATTTTACAAAGCATCTTCCATGCAGTTGTCCTTATAAATAAACAAGTGAACCAATGAAATTAAATGCATGTTGGGTCTTGTAATATGATGCATGGACTACAGTGTGTTACATTGCTTTTACTTCTCCTGTGACATCAAGGGTGAAATAAATGTACTGACTTGAAAGAGCAACCATGAATTATACTGTGAAAGAACAAAAAATAAGAACAACAAAAAAATCCAGTAACACTTGGTGGATGAGTTTTAGGTTGAACTTTTAGTTACGTGACAGCCAAAGCCCCATCATACTTTAAATCTGATGTCATGGGTCACACCATTTGTTTTGAAAATTGGTAGGTTTACTTGTTTTCTATTATCTTAATTCAGTTCACACGGACTATATTTGTCCCCAAGGGTCATTTAAAGGCGTATGATGCAGCAAATAAACAATTTAAACATTAGAACAGCTGTGAATAAATGACAAGAAAAACCATCAGTACATAATTCAGTCATTATTATTTTATTTATTTATTTATTTATTATTATTATTGGTATTATTATTATTATTATTATTATTATTATTATTATTATTATTATTATTATTATTGTTATTATTATGCAGAGTATTAGGGCCACATTTAGAATTTAATGACTTTGAGTTTATGACTTTTATTTTTGAATTTATTCTCATAGTAAAATAATTAACTTTAACTTTAATCTCGTAGTTAAATATGAAGCAAAAAATTCCTAATGTGGTCCGAAAATTTGTATTATTATTATCATTATTATTATTATTATTATTATTATTATTATTATTATTATTATTATTATTATTATTATTATACAGACATGTTATGTGTTTTGCTGGAATTTAATGACACTGTAATGACTGGGTTTGTGGTGTTTATTCATATAATCTGTATTATTGAATCAAACAAGGAAAAACTGCATTTGTAAATTTCTCATCTTGAAAAAAAAATGCAATAACTCATAATTATCACATTAATTCTTACTTGTGATTGAATGCTACTGTGCAAACAATCCTTTTGCAAGAAAAAAAACTAAAAGAACAAAGTGCAAAAAAGGCACATTTGTATGCCTTCAATATGTCATCTCAACAAAATATAATAAAATAAAACAAATTAAGGCTTAAGATCCATTGCATACTTCTACCAAGTAGCAGAGATGGCTAATTAGTTTGAGTTATGTTAGGCACTCCCCATATTGAAAGCTGTAGTTACTTCAAATGTGCTAAACCATTTGGCTGAGGAGGCAGTTGAAGGGTTAAAGAACTGAAGAAATGATTAAGAAAAACTACTTGTGCATGAGGTTTTTTGACATCAGGCTCAAGAGGCCCAGTATGTCAAACATGACACATCAACCCATGATGTCCCAGTGTTCACTCTCATTCAGGGGGATTACTAATATCTGTGTAAACCTACCACAGAGCTGCTGAGTTCAATCACTTTCTCCTAAAGGCATTCTAATGTATGCATTACTTTTTCTCTCCATTGTCATTGTGTGTCCCCAGACCCGGCCATCCCCACCGTCCCGCTGCATTACCCCCCTGCAGGATTGTCCATACAACTCCCAATTCCTCTCTACTTTAACACAGGGCTCACAATACAGTACAAAGACATGAGAAAATGGAGAGCTGAACTTGGAATTCAATTACTCACGTCCTTCAGAGATGCTGGTCTCCAGGTGGATTAAGCCCGGCTCTTTGTCCAAGCCCATTTTGGACCTGAAAGGCAGACAAATGTGTTTCAGGAACATCACCATCACCGCCGCTCTTTTGCCTATGGGGGCAGATGCCACCTACCCGGCTAATGACCGACCTGAATGATTGTGTACAGCAAAGGCAGACACATTTATAGCCACGGACAAGTTCAGTGGCAGCTGTGGTAAACATCAGTGAGAACTGGCCGCGGGATTTTCAGTGTCTTTGTCTGCGCGCGAAAGAAAAAGGACCTCTGGTTTAGTGTGCGATTTAAATGTTTAGAGCCTCCAGAAGGTCCTTTTTTTCCCGCAGACGGATGGAGGAAGATGTTTCCTGACATCATTAGGAAAGGAAAAGCCATTGATTTCCTCGCTACAGTGGGGATGTTCGCAGATGGAATAGCATATAATCATTACGGCATTAAATATGTATTAAAAAGACTGGGGGATCAGAGGAGAGGCAAAGACAGCGCACACATCGAGTGGGAGAGAACAGGGAGATGGAGAGACACGGGGGAGAGAAAGAGAAAGGGAGAAGGTGTGGATAGGTAGCACACACATGAATAGAGAATGAAGTAAAGGAGGTTTGTGTGGGGGGATGAGAAGCAGACAGAGAGACAGTCGGAGACCACCAAAGCTTCTCATCATTATACGTTTTGGTAGTATTGGTGATTTCCCACATGAAACACTGCTGTGAATAGGATGGCCTACTTAATCCGAACCACATTTCCATTTCCTCTGAATAATCCATTCAGGTACCTGAGAACAGTGTGAGACAGGCGAAGAATAACTCTTTGAGTTAGAGAAGCTTTATGGTTTGTTTAAACTTTTCACCGCTCGCTGATGGGAGGCAGAACGCGCCGTCTCCGTCGTGTGTTTGTGTGCGAACGACCCGGGTTTGGACAGCTGCGTGGTCCCTGAAGAGACTTAGAATCACAACAGGTGGAAAGAAATTGGACTTACAAGAAGGTGCTCGCTAAAAAATGCAGCACTCTGCGAGCTCCAGATGTTTTTGTAAAGATTTGTCGCGTGACATGCAAAACATTTCACGGCTGCGTACTCATTTAGCTCAGAGCACAAACTGATTACGACTGAATGTGGAGGAATTCAGAAAGCTGTGTGTAAAAAAAAAAAAAAAAGTTTGTGCCTCTGCTGTGTGAGCATGCACCGCTCAGGTTGACCAATAAGCTTACAAATCTTCATATTTTTAACATGGTTAAGTGGACACAAGCACACAGCAGGCATAAGCTCCCTCTGCAGCCTCATTACCAGGGCTTGTACCACACCTACCACACTGACACTGTGTGTGTGTCCCAAAAATAGAACTCTGACAGCTTCTGCAGCATCAGCCCTCCAGGCTCCCTTCACTCCTGGCTGCCCTGCTTGTTACTACCCTGACAGCTCTGCCGCAGTTTGTCGAGGGGGGGAAGCTTTTTGTTAAATGTTAGTCACTATATAGAGTCATACTATAGCTCTGAGTTGGACACTTCTTTTGTGGAAGCAGAGGGGCCATTTGTCCATGTAAGAAATGGAAGATCAGGGAACAATGATGCTAAATTCGACAGTTAAACGTTTGGGGAATCTTTGTCTAACGTTAACGATCCCACATGGACACATCATTTTACAATTTTTGCTTTAAAAGCTCAGCTGAGGGGAGACGTTCAATAACTCTGATACTAACAGTCAGTCCATCGCAAAGGACGACAATACTCCGCACCCAGAAATGATTTCAAAGCCTCTCTCTGCTGTTGAACACTGTGGGTTACATAACTTTCTACCACAGGCTGAGATCAGGCAGGTCGGACACGTGAATAAAGGAGGTCTTCAAAAAGCTCTACAGCTCATCTGCCTCTCAGTTGAAGGACTTGTGGAAAGGCAGTGGTCAAAACTGATCAGGATCCGTGGCTTTAAGGTCAACTTTATCAACTCTCTGTTTGAGAGAACTCAACTGTCTGATTTTAGGTATTAAAGCCTGGATGTCACAAAACTTTTAAGGGACAAAACATAAGTTTGTATCATGAGTTCGAAGGCTCAGGAAGAAAAAGTGGCTCCCACATTAAATGTACTAAGACTTGACTCAAGCTACAAGGCGAGTAACCTTGGCGTTACAATTGATTCAGATTTTAACTTTAAACCACAGATTACCTGTGTCAGAAAAACAGCATTTTAGTCCTGAGTCCTTGAGTCGTTATTCAGAGCAGAAGGAGAGCACACATCATACCTACTTTAAAATCTTGATTTAAAATTGATATCAGAATTCTTGTATTGGTTTTTAAAGCAATCAGCACAGTTACATAAGGGCAACAGAGTCAGTGATATCTTTTATATCACTTCTTTAAACTCACTTTTTGTAAAACTTGCAGTTATGAAACGTTACCCTTTGAATTGAGTCTGAATTCAAATGTGATTTTAATTGCTCCTTACTTGTGTGCTCTTTACTTTTCTCCTCTTAATCTCTATGCTATTCATAAGTTGTCGACCCCTGTTTTTACATTTTCATCTCATTCTCTCTTAACCCCTCCTACTTTCACCTGATGTGATATCTTTGACCCCCTTTCTTTGTGCTTTCTTTCTTTTTTTCCTTTTTATTTTTTTACAATATGATATACTTACACCATGACCACTTATCTCCTTCTGCCTAAAATGTGTCACCCCCAGATTCTCTATTATGTGTTTAAAGTTGCTGTAGACTCGTTCAGGGTTTGTGAACAGTTACGGCTACACGAGCAATTTGGCAACATAAGTGCTGCAGAATACGATGGTTGGTCAAGAGACGCGAAGGGGTTAACGGTTGGGTTAGGCAATCAGTCCCAATTCAGATAAAATTGTAATATGTCCTGCTGCAATATTCTAATTGCAGACAAAATTGGTTTTCAATCAATGTGTTCCAATGTTACTCAACCAAAGAGACAAATTGTTGAAAACTAACTCTGTGAAAAAAAATTCTATCCAAATGGTGAAAAGTGGCAAAAAAAACTGAAAGAAGAAGCAATAAAAATGAGTTTTAAGTGCGAAATATGGTCAAAAACAAGAAAATTGGCAAAAAAGAGTGAAAATGACCACAAGAAGAAGCAATAAAAATGAGTTTTAAGTGGCAAATATGGCTGAAAGCAAGAAAAACTGGCAAGAAAAATGGCAAAGATACTTTTAAATATTCAGAATCAAGCAAAAAGGTCCAAAAGAGGAAAAAATGAGAGTGAAATATGTCTAAAATGGGTCAAAAGCACACACAAGTAGCAAAAAACATGTCATGGTTTGTTGTCATCCTGTAAAAAACCTCAATGTTCATTTTGAAAAGTGTGTTTGTTTAACAATGCATCGCAATTGCAATAAGGGAAAAATTAATGGCAATTAGATTATTTTTGCAAAATGTTTACCCCTAGCGCCTACATTAACAGAAAACATGTTCAAGAAGTCATTTATTCCAGACATCCTGAAGTGACCAATAGCTGGTGAGATCACAGACTGTATATAGAATGGACAGCGTGCTTCCGCCTGTCACCGTTCTACGATTTTGAAGCCAAAAAACCCTGTTTCTCTAGCCGCCATTGTGCAGCTAGAGTCTGCGCAGTAGAGAATTTCCAGTGGAGCAGAGTAAAAAAGAGAAATATAAATATTTATTTCTTCTTCTTCAGAAGGTTTAGTCTCCTTTTGGCTCTTTCCCGAAGTTTCTTATATCCCCGATAAAAACTACTCACAAACGGCAGCTGTCAACTATTGTTAAACGAAACTTATATCACGGTTTTTAACGTCCAATAACTAATGAGACACTAACTTCTCAGAAAAAAAACACCTGAACACCATGCAGCCAAATGACATCGTCATACTACCTTAGCGTAAGGATGAGAGAAACGTTTCTACGAGATATCATAATTTTTCTAAGTTTTCCCGGCTCATATCTGGAATACATGGGGAGGCGGGGCTTATGACCTATACTGCAGCCAGACACCAGGGGGCGGGGCATCTGCTGGAGGCTTCAATTTGAGCCGAACGTCGTCACGTCCACTCATTATACAGTCTATGGGTGAGATCTGAGCACTGACATGACATCAACAGCTTCTATTATGTTCTTCTGTGTCTACTATTTTATAGCACCAATCTGCTAGAATGTGTCTGTTCCCATATTTAGCATCTAGAGAGCATAATTTATGTTCCACCTCAGTGGACTTTAAAGACTTATTGGGTATTACTTTCCAATAAGGGTCCCTTAATGAATGGTTGTTAATACATTATGAGGCATTAACTAACAGTTTAATAATGTGTAAATAATTGTTATATTTCATTACCTAACTTTAACTATCATATTAGGTCATGCATTGATAAAAGGTAAAACAATGTCCACTGCTCTGAGTTAATTAATACATTATTAAGTATTAATAAAAGTTAAATATTGTAATTGGTTATCCTTATGTTTACATTACTCTTAAAGCAAAGGTCCAAAAAGCATTCAGTAATAATTAACTATGGTTAAGTTCTGCTAATGAAGGACTCCTTTAAATTTACTACAGTGGATGCCAGGTCACTAAAGTCAAGTTATACCTATGTGACATAATGATGATGACTCAAGACTCTAAATAATTGTTCATCAATGCCCATCCAGGTAACATGTACAATATTAGAGAATTAGTGAATACATTAGGGAGCTGTTAGTTAATATTTATTCATTCTAAAATAACACCATTAGTAAATGATTCCTAGAGGCATAATTAAGATTTACTAATATATCAATAAACATAGAGTAATGTATACATAGGGGTAACTAATTACAATATGTAACTTTATTGATGCTTTATAATGTATTTATTAACTATGAGCATTGCACATTAATTAACTGTTTATTAATGCATTACCTGATATGTTAGTTAATGTTAGGTAATGCATTATAATGATTATTAACACTTTATTAAACTGTTAATTAAGGCCTAATAACCTATTAGCATTTATTAAAGGACCCTTATTGTAAAGTGTTAGCACTTTTTCGTATTTCTATCTATGAATGGATCATGAAAATGTGTTCATGTAAATTGCATGAACTAAAACTCCCAGTGCAGTAATAATATTTCCATACTCACCAGTAGAAGCGATTTGGAGCCACCCTCTCGTGCACCAGTTGCCACCTCCTCCCAAACTCCACTGAGCTGTAGAGCTGCAGCGAGAAAACAGAGTCTGAGTGAGTTTTCAGTCACAAACCAACTTAACAACTGATTAAATTTAACATTGCGTGCCACACAAACGCTCTCTTATCAAATGCACCTGAAATTACATGCACTTGTGTGGGATTTTTCTACAGACTTTTTTTTTTTTACACTTTGATTTCCTTTGGTTCCTCTATGCTGCCTTTACACTACAGCAGGCGAGTAACAGCGAGTGGGAGAAAGACTCTTTTACATAATATGCTCATTCAAAAAAGACTGAAAGGACAAGTTCTTAATTTGAATCCACTGAATGAGATTACAACTCCAAAGACTCAAAACACTGAAGAAGAAGAGCTCGGCTTATGGACGTTTAGAGATGGGAGCATTGTCTATTTAACAAAACAACCCCTCACTGCAGAAAGAGTTTACCACACACACACAGAGAAACACATGTGCATTGAAAACTCATATACATTCCAAAGACACCTGCAGAGCATATGGTGCTTATGTTTCTGATAAATACATAACGGCACCATAAGAAAAGTGGGTCTCTTTTTCAGGTCTTTCTTTACAACAAGCAAATGTGCCTATTTTTAACTGCCACGTGGACTTGCTTCACTGTGGGAAGCCAACAGATAAAAGAGGAACCTGCACATGCTGCAGAGGAACTGTCTGTACCCTTTCTTCATCCGCAACGCTGGAGGTTTGCGGGGCGGTGTTTTGACCTTTAACGCTGTCTTTGTTTCCCTCTAAAACAAAAAAATTCACTCTCATGTTATTCATATTTAAACATTATCCTCATGCAGAAAAAAAAATACAAAAAAATAGAAAGTGAATGTGCAAGAAAACCTCAAGTCTCCTGGCATTTATGTATGAAACCATGAGGAAAGATGTGCAGGGTGCAGCTTTTGCAGCAGCAGACAAATGCACGCTGCTGTAACAAGCCTGTGAATGGGTTGGAGAGATGAGGAGAGGAGCTGGAGCTCAGCGGGCGAGCTCAACACAGCCATTGTTCACTAGTCAGTAAATCACTGGATTGCTCAGATTTTACAGTCGTACACAGAAAAGGCGGAGAATGCATGGGGAGTTTTGGTGTAATAGAGCAGACAGTAGAAAAGCAAAGTATCTGTATCCATTCTGATGACAGCCACAATGAAAATTTAAGGGTCTATTTTTCCAACTGGTTCTGGTGAAACATAAATAAAAGACGTATAGAGTGTAGAAGTAAAGGCTTAACGGGAAAAGATGTGACTCTTGTGGGCATGCATTCGTTTTGTAGCACAGATCTTCTGTCTAAAAGCTGAAATACACAAAATGTTTCTCCAATTTGGCACCGCTCTGTGGCATGTTGCCTGTTGTGTAGGTACAAAAATATAATAAATCCCAAGATGTAATAACTGGTCAACAATGTAACAAAAGTGTTGAGCCCAAAATGTTGTATAAAAAAATGAAGTAAGACCCAAAATTTGATAACTGACTCAGAATAAGGCAAGTCATTAAATTTCGGCAAAAAAGTAGGACTGAATTTTTTTATGCAAAAATAATCTAATTGCAAATATTATTTCCCATGTTGCAATTGTGATTTTTTTTGTGCAGTTATTTCTAGGTTCCCATCTTTTATGTTTTTAAACAAACACATTGTAGAACATGAACAGCGACATTAATGACAGTACAACAACAACCCACTTTTGACCCTTTTCCACGATACAGTTCCAGCCCTACTCGGCTCTACTCAGTTTGGTTAGCTTTTCCACTAGCCCGACTACAGGTGGGCGTGGATCTTATAACACAGCTGCACTAAAGTGCTGCGCAGAAGTGCGTGTATGTTCATCTATAACGCGACACAAACACAATTTTGTACTAACATATGTGCCACCGTGGTCTTTAAAGGAAAAAAAAACAAAGCTTTCAAAAGATTTCATTAAAGTAATACAGCGGCTCAATGTTGGGCGTCATGACAACGGAGGTAAACAACAGCCTTGTGCTGCATGCACGCTGAGGAAACGAAGGAGCTGCTTCCTGATACAAACTCTTAACGACATTAACTCTTCCCTGGATCCAGTGAGATCGCTTTAATTTTTGATTTTTGGGCCTGGTATACCAGAGATTTTTTTGTTGATCAATCATTCTTCTTTAAACTGTTTTTCCTTTTTGGTTCCCTGTGGATTAATGGACTGATTGGTGCTTAAAGACTCTCGTAGCAGACAGATCACTCCTGCGCCGACGAACTTTGATTTAATCAAAAAGACTCTTTAAACCAAACTATCTTTGCTGTTAACTTCTTTTTCATTTAAAAAAGACTTTTAACTTATTTAGGAATCATGAAGGAGCATTTTAGGGCTGTATCTTGTCTTCATCCACTGTGGTTCTGTGCCATCGGGTTTACATGTCATTAAAAACCTGTCGCTGACTTATTCGTTTGCCTCTTGTAAGTGATTTGTACAGAGTCAGAAGCTTCAAAGACAACATTCTCTGAACAATGAGTGGCCGGCAGTCCGTCAACGTCACCTTTTAGTCTTGGCTCAGCTCGCTTGGAGCCAGAGCCGAGCAGGTACTTAAAACTGGCGTCTGACGCGTAGTACCGCGCCTGTGGAAACGCAACACAAACCAAGTAGAGGCGAGTAGAGCAGGGCCAAGACGGGTCAGTAGAAAAGGGACATAATTTGTTACAGTTTATAAGCTTATGAGAGGTGATAAGATGAGCTGGTTTCATGTTACGACCAACAGACCACCGCTACTTGCGACTGCTTTTTGTCCATTTTGTTTTTTTATCATCAATTTTGCTACTTTCCGAATTTTCGAAAGTTTTCAGCAAATTTTTTGTTGCTTTTTGGCCATTTTAGTCACTTTTCACTTCTTTTATGAATCTTCTGGACCATTATTTATACCTTCTCACTATTCTCCAGGTTCATTCCCAATTTTCTTGACAATTTTTGCCTATTTTTGACAATTACTGCTCTTTTTACCACTTTTGGACCATTTTTTTTTTGCAACGAACTGACTATTGTACATGTTCAATCTAAATTTTCGTGCCATTTTTGTTGACTTTGGCCATTTTAACAACTTTTCACTGTCTTGGCTGTTAACCTGGCTGCGGCTGCAGTGTTTTAGGTGCTTTGTGTTGATGTGGTAGGCTAAACTTGAGCAGCTTCGATGGTAGGCAAAAAAGACACAACACTTTACTTTTGTCAATGAGGCCATTGAGGCATCTTTGAATTGTGAATTTTATATTCATTGGACCATAAACTCTCTAATACTCCTCCATTTTCACGTCCCCAACTACAGTGGGAACCAATCAACTCATGGTGAACGAGCCCAAATACAACAACAGCCAATCAATGTCCACTTCAGGTTGTGACATTTATTTTCTAACCCTAATAACTCAGGCACAAGAAGCTCAATGCATATAATATATATATATATATATATATATATATATATATATATATATATATATATATATATATATATATATATATATAAACAGATTTTATAAAGAGGAAACTTGCATAAGGGAAACAATACAGTAAGAGATTAAAAATTAGATTAACACGATTAAAAAACATAACTCGCTTCAAATGACTGTAATTAATTAATTGAAATTAACACAATAATCTGACACCCCTAGTTAAAACATCTCTTTGTTTAACACAGAAAGAGTTCTGATATGTGTAACCAAGTCTATTATTTCAACATAAAATACTCATGAAAGACTTTGGGAACAAAAACCTGACAGAATTCATGAGAGTTTCCAACAGCAATTATAACTACAGGAGCATTCAGGTGAAAGTCATCAGTTAACAAGGACACACTTTATACTGAAACACTGGTCATTATAAAACACTTTGTAAGTGATGCATAAAAACCCTTTATTTTCATTGTCCCAGGGTTAAGTTAATTAAAAATCCCTCCCTGACTTTCCTGTCACTGGTGGGNTTTTTTTTTTTTTTTTTTATCATTTTCTCAAACAACAAATGAGATTTAGCTGTATGTGTCATCTCATTCCGTTTTCAAGTACCTTCTGTTTTCTCCATATTAGACACTTCTATGCACTGAAAACCAGACACACAGGTAAAAATCAGGCCTTATTAAATCTGACCGAACTTATTTTAATAAAACATGCTGCCACATCCTGCTATGAGGCCGGACACTGCTTTTGATAGGCTTTTATTAAAATTTGATTATCATTCTAACTTTAAATCTTCTCCCACCACTAAAGTCATAAACTACTGATCTTCCTGGAAGTTTTTGAGCTCTCCTGACTTGTAGACTTCAATATTACAGACAACCTGCTGCTGTGAACTTTCCTGACTCCAACTGCTACAATTATCCTCGTCAGTCTTATTTTTATTATCCTCATTATCTAATGTTAATGTTAGTCTTAGAGCTGCTTGACTCCATGTGCCTTAATTAATATTATCTCCATTATGTTTGTTAATGCTAATACCAAAAGTGTTGACTTTTTTTTGTTTTTATATCTACCATTATTGATTATCATTAATGTGCAGGTCTTTGAATACCACACATATACCACTTTTTATATTATGATTAGCATTGTTGCCTCAAAGTCTGTGTGAGTGCTTTCTAAGTGTTCAAAAAGTTTCACCCCTATTAACATATAGTTGTGCTCATAAGTCTTGGCCTTTTATCAGAGAACATATATGATAGCAAAAACGTTTCTTTCACTCATGGTTAGTGGTTGGATAAAGCAATGCACAATCTGTGTTTGGGTCAATGACAAATAGAGGGTCTAAAAACGTATTTTTAAAAAGTTCTTTGAAAATGGATAAAAACATATTTCTGAGTGAAGAATTATTTTTTCTAACAGATTTCAGTAGATGACCAACATTTCAAAGTTTTTAGGTTCATTATTTTTTAGTATTTTTAATTTGAGCATCCAAAAATGTCAGGTGGCGCAACCAAATATATGAAAATATATTTATATGTTCCTGTTATTTTTTCTGTGTGAAATTATTGGCAAGTATCTCTCAAGTGTCTGTAGTGACTCATACATTTTCATTTTGTGTGTTTCATTTCT
>RPOG01007745.1:0-10280 GCA_008086565.1 Thalassoma bifasciatum | reverse complement strand
CACACACACACACACACACACACACACACACACACACACACACACAAGATGAAAAAGAGAGAGAGAAGCATTAATTATGTTGAACATTTTTTTCTTATACTTTCTTCTCATTCTTATTCTTTCATGTGTTTTTCTGTTTTCGCTTTTTCTCCAACAAATTTTGTTTAATTTTCTCTGTTCATTTCTAAACTACTCAGCTTTTTTAGGAGATGACTGCTTTGACTTTTCACGTTTCTAACTATTAAACTTTTTCACTTATTTCAGCTTGCGTCACAAAATTTTCCCATTTGAAATGAATGGGGAACTTCAGCTTTATGATCTAAAACTCCTTCACCTTTGAGAAGCTTAAACTTCCACTTACAGACTTCATTTCTGATTTAAAATGTTCAGTTTTTTTCAGTTTTTGACATTTCACCGTTTAAGCAGCACGAACTTTTGTTGTTTTTCAGTAAAAACTCAGTTCAGTTATCAGTAATAATATCAATAAAATCTTTGAATACCCATCTCTGTCTAAAACTGACACTTTTCAGCCTTTCGTTCACTGCTTTTAACAATTGTCTTGCACATGTCTTCAGTCTGAGCCTCCAGCTTCAGCATTTCAGTGCATTTGCTGCGAGGAAATGCATTTTCTGTATCTGAGAGCAGCAGAGACTTTAGTGAAGCTGTGGATCATTTTCTCAGTTTGACCTGAGCAGGAACTGTTTTTAGAGCAGCTTTCCCAGTTTGTCATTTATACAGAGGATGAGATTAACGTGCTCCTAATGCAGCGTGTAAACACACACACACACACACACACACACACACACACACACACACACACACACCTGCACTAACAGCCTCTGTGGCTCACTGATAAGGCCGTAAACAAACTCCTGAAGACTCTCGCTCGCTCGTATCGATCCCATCGACCTTAATTGACCCTAATCACGGATCCTTCCGGAGCCGCAGCAAAGACGTGTTACAGGACAGGAAATAATAATAATAATCACAAACACACATTTCAGCACACACACGGCTCAGCAAACACACACGCTCTTCGTTTTATAACATATTTGTACCCAGAGCTGCACACACACGCACCAATTAAGGCGCAGACAGAGCAGAGGAGCTGCTGATCAAATCACCTGCAGCCTGTTATTATTCAGGATGTTTACGGCAAAACACACAAAAGGTCGACTTTACAAACACTTTACAAAGACTTTACAAAGACTTTACAAAGACTCTGGGGCTTGAAAAGCAGAAAAGTCGGTTTTTCCTCCACAAAAAAACATGGGGGGGGGGGTCGTTTGTAATTCTGTATGTTAGGAATCTCTGCTTTAAGTCTTTATAGACAGAACAGTTAAACTTCAAATGAATCTTTCAGTTTCACCACAATAACACACACACACACACTCTCTGAAAGCAGCTGAGACATAAACATCTTTTACTGAGATTAAAGTTCACACACAGATCTGCTCCATCACTGTTCTTAATAACATGATATGTTTTTAATCTGGGTTTACAGCAGAGATAAACAGACTGTTTTTGTCTGAGTTTAGTGAAAACATGAAACTCTTCATGTCCTGGACGTCACAAAGAAACTGATTTGGAAAAATTAAGACACGTCTTTAGTTTCTGAAGATGAATTTAAACCCAGAGACGACAATGAGGAAAAGAAATACAGAAATTAAAAATCCTCTTAGAGAGTCTCAGATCAGAGAGCTGCAGCATCTGTGTGTGTGTGTGTGTGTGTGTGTGTGTGTGTGTGTGTGTGGGTGTGTGTGTGTGTGTGTGTGTGTGTGTGTGTGTGTGTGTGTNCTCTCTCTCTCTCTCTCTCTCTCTCTCTCTCTCTCTCTCTCTCTCTCTCTCTCTCTCTCTCTCTCTCTCTCTCTCTCTCTCTCTCTGTCTCTCTCTCTCTCTCTCTCCCCCTCTCTCTCTCCCTCTCTCCCTCTCTCCCTCTCTCTCTCTCTCTGCCCCCCCCCCTCTAAGATTGTTGTATTGGGGTCAGTGGTTTTGCAGACACAGGGTTTTCCATCCTCGCTCTCCTCTCTGCACCGCTGTGACTTCCACTTCTGCTTCCCACAAACAAACGCCGCCGCCGCCGCCTCCATCCCTCGCCGCGCTCATCCTCTTTCTCTGAAGCAGCGCTTTGTATCTATCACAGTCAGCACATGCGTTATCTCTGCATCTCTGCGCCTCAGCTGGAGCTCACAGAAACTCACAGAAACTCTCAGAAACTCAGGGAAACTGAAGGAGCTGAGTGTAAATGTGCTGGAGCGGCGAGTGTTTGCTGAGCGCTTGTTACTGCTCCGCTCGCTGTTTCTGATAAATCAGGGAAAGATGGTTCTCATGGCGGCGGCGGCGGCGGCTCTGAGTGACGTTTATTATGGGCCTTTCAATTATTCAAACACTTTAAAGCAGAAAAACCCTGAGAACAAACTCTGCTTTTCCTTCACAGGACAAACAGATTCTGGGTTTTGAGGTTTCACGTTTTAAATATCTTCCATNCATCCAAGACACTTTGTCTTTTTCAGGGACGTCCCTGATTATTTCAGCAAGACAATGAAACCAAGACACATTCTGCTCCTGTTACAACAGCGTGGCTCCGTAGTAGAAGAGTGCAGCTAAATGTTGTTCATCAACAAGAATGTGAAAGAATTCCAGCTCCAAAGCTTCAACAATTAGTGTCCTCAGTTCACAAACACTGAAGCAGTTAAAGGAAAGAGGAGGAAACAGAGGAAACATCAACCTGAACAAGACTTTCAGGAACCAGCTGCAGCATCAAACTCAAAATGAGGAAATATTTGTAAAAAATGATCAGTAAAGTTTCTCAGTTGGGCAATAATTCTGTTTTCAGTTGAATGTTGGATAAACAGGATTTATAAATAATTGTTGAGTTGCAGTTGTGTGTGTGTGTGTGTGTGTGACACACACACACACAGAATGAAATTGTACACTTGTGGCAGGCCCCAGCAACCAACCAACTTCGCAGAGTACATCAGCACGTAAAGCCCCTTTGAGAAGAAGTACATTAGGAGCCGCGACGAGAGAGAGTGGCAGGGTTTTGCTTTCGGGTCGCTCCCTACTACCTCGACCCCCTCGCACGGGGGGAGACACGGGGGGGGGGGTGAGAAAACCAGAGATGTGATAAAGAGAAAGAGCGAGAGAGGGAGAGATGAAAAGAAGAGGGAGAATATCATGAAGTCCCTGCAGGGTTTGAGGATCGGGAAAAGCCGTAATCCTCCACAAATAATTCTCTCTCTGCTCATTAGCTCGTCCTTGTGTCAGATTAGTTTGTGTACACGCAGCTGTGTGAGTGTGTGTGTGTGTGTGTGTGTGTGTGTGTGTGTGTGTGAGTGTGTGTGTGTGTGTGTGTGTGTGTGTGTGCACAGCAGCCTTGCGTTGCTCTGACCTTGTCGTCGTGGATCCCTGAGACCTGCTCGAAGGTCTTCTCCCCGACCATGACGGCGGCCAGGTTGGCGGTGTAGCTGGACAGAACCAGGAGGCAGAAAATGGCCCAGAGGTTCATGAGGAAACGACCCGTCCAGCATTTAGGAGTCTGCAGAGACAGAAACAGACACACAGAGTTTATTTATCTTCTGTCGACTTCTTAACGCGTGAAAATATCTGAACAGATCAAAGAGAGGAGCGAGGATCCCGAGGAGAGAGAGGAGCTAAAAATATCTGAGCTCAAAGTGAGAAATGTCACCGTGTCAGACAAAAAGGAAACGCTCTGACAACACGGAGGAGAGGAAGATGACAAACCACGTCTACGGGGAGCGCAAAGGGACAAAAGTGTCAGGAAAGTTGCTTTCAGGTTATTGACACTAATGACGAAAAAGTGAAAGCAGGTTTAACCCTTCGGTGACGTTTGCACTGATCCAAACAGACCCGAGAGTTTTCTGAGAGAAACAAGAAGATCCACCTGAGATTATTTATTTATCCTGACAATTAAAAACACTTAACAGCAGATTAAACAAACATTCATTACACAAACAAGGCTGTGACCCTGTGATATGATGCTGAGCTGTTAAAGAGGAGGAGGAGGAGGAGAAGGAGGAGGAGGAGGAGGAGGAGGAGGTGAAGGTTTCCTCCCATCAACCACTTCACCAACTCAAGGTTTTTATTTCCAACACTCGATGGAAACTGTTTCTATGACTCATCCAACCTCGAAAAACAACGATTCTCAACCTTTTTAAACATGAACCTGCACTTTTCTCTGAGACTCAGGTTTTAAATTAATCAAAAATCAACTTTTCCTGATTCAACCCTTAGAAGGTTTTATTTCATCTTCAACGTTTATGTTGCAGAACCTGAAAAAAGAACGAGTCAACATTTTTGTTTCTCTATTTTTTGGGGTCCAGAGCGTTCAGTCTATTTTTCCACCTCTGCATCACCTGAGACACCGTCCAGGCAGCCAATCAGATCAGAGCGTCACGGCCTCAGGTGACTGTGATGAAAAAGACTAAAACCAGAGAAACTGAAGCTCTGAACCTTTTTCACAGAAACTTTCAAACTTTCCTCTCACTCTTTTTAAACGAACACGTTTTTCACTTTCATTGAGTTTTTCTCAGCTCAGACCTTTCAGTGCCCCCCCCCCCNTTGGCGTTGGCGGTGGCGTTGGGGCTGTGCAGCTGGTTGAACAGCGCCTGGATGATGTCAGAGCGGTTGGTGCGGGGGTCCATACACAGCTGACCCGCGGGGCACAGCCCGTCATCGTCCACCTCCCGCGTGAAGACGAACGGATGCTCCACCAGCGTCACCACCCTGAGGCGGTGACCCTCCACCGAGAAGCCGGGCCTCCAGCGTCCCCCCGCGGCGCCGTCCCCCTGCCCGTCCCCTCCCCTCACCCCCGCCCCCAGACCCTGTCCCTGGCTGCTCCTGAAGCCCCCCACCAGCCCCAGGACGCCCCCCTCCAGCTCCAAACGGCCTCGCGTCCACTGGCCCACGGTGACCCACGCCGGCTGCCCCAGGGCGCCGCGCTTCAGGCTCCAGATGTGGAAGAGCTGCGAGGACGAGACGCGGGAGAGGGCGGCGTCCACCTGGATCAGGCCTGTGGCGCCGGTGAAGGACGTGTTGGAGAGGAACCTGTGGGGGGGGGGCAAGAAGACGGTCAGTCAATAAAAGTTTCATGGACTTCTGAAACATAACTGATATTTTCTCCAGCATGGAGGAAGCCGTTAGCGTCTGACCTCGTGGTAATGGCGTTATTTAAGACGCCGTTATTTAAGACGCCGTTATTTAAGACGCCGTCACCAATCACCTGACTGCTGTTCCCATCGTTGGTGGTTTTCGATGACTTTGTAAATATTAATAACATCTATGACTCAAACTGTCTCTGCTGCAAAAACTGAAACATAAACCAGTCACTGTGTTTTATTCTGAGTAAAATCTTTTTATTCTGACATGAGCCACGATCAACTGACACGTCCAGAAAAATTTGATTTTTATTTTAACCCTCTGATGAATCATGAATTATGAAAGTCAGTGTCAGGATTTTTCCCTTCAGTGTCTTTATTTATCTTAAAGCATGAGAGAAGGTTTTTTTTTTTTTTTTTCAAATATTCTTAACTGAGCTTTCAACATCAAACAGTGTGAACTTAATGTAAATATGACTTTTTTTTCCTTGTTTAACTTCTTTTTTTTCTTTTGGTAATTTCATAAATAATCTTTTCTTTAACGTTTTGCAAAACTTTTTAACACTCTTTCATCCATTTCAACACTGAATGATTTATAGTTTATAAGCTTTTTTACCCTCAAATGTTTGTCTATAACACGTTTAAAAATATATACGTTTGGAAAAAAAACTTAAAACATTTTTTCAGGCCCTTAGAAGAATAAAAATATCCTGGCACAGGTTAATATGAATTTCTACCACATAAATCATTGAATTTAGGAGTAAAAAAGTTTTAAACAGGTGTTTACTGTAGTGACCACTATGCACCACAGGGTTAGGACAAAAATAACATCTTTATGTGTTTTAATGAGTAAAAATTAATCTGCCATTAGAGTCAGAAAAATTAACTCATCAACTTTCTTTAAAATTAGAAAAATGTCTTTACACATGAAAACTTTTTTTCCCTGTTGGCAGATTTTTTTAACTTGTCACAAACATTTCAGACTCAGTTTTGTCTCAAAATAACTTGGAATAAAACATTTTTGGCCTTAAATGTTTGAAACGCGGGCGCCAACATGGACGCTCAGACTCATGATTGCATTTCCTGAAAAGTCATAATTAGAAGTTGATTCAGTGAAGCTCCTCGCCGCTCGCCGCTCCGTCATTACTATTCGCCTCACTCGCCGCCGTCTCGGCTCTGCAGGCGGCGGCGGAAAGCAATCCCAGCCCACACATCAATCTGCCCCCGCCTCTTGAACCGTGCGCTGATTGTTAGCTCGTGTCTTAGCTTTCCATCACGCCGTCGTGTCCGGTCGTGGCGCCGTGCGTGAAGTGTTTGATCATGTGTTGATTAGTGGGTGGGGGGTGGTCGGGGGGGTCGTTTGGGCGGGTGTTTAAATGTTAAAGCGAGCAGGGATCACCGCGTCCTGCTGAACCGTGCGGCGCCTGCTGATGATGTCGACCTGGAAACGGCGAGTTCTGGAGAAGCTCGTTAAAGCTGACGGGAAGAATCTGTTTTCATTCTCTGTTTAATTCTTCCCTCCTTCTTTCTTTCTCCTCTCTCTCTTTGTTCTCTCTCTGTTTCCTCTTTGTTTCCTCTTTGTTTCCTCTCTGTTTCCTCTCTGTTTCCTCCTTGTTTCCTCTTTGTTTCCTCTCTGTTTCCTCTCTGTTTCCTCCTTGTTTCCTCTTTGTTTCCTCCTTGTTTCCTCTTTGTTTCCTCTCTGTTTCCTCCTTGTTCTCTCTCTGTTTCCTCTTTGTTTCCTCTTTGTTTCCTCTCTGTTTCCTCTCTGTTTCCTCCTTGTTTCCTCCTTGTTTCCTCTTTGTTTCCTCTCTGTTTCCTCTCTGTTTCCTCTTTGTTTCCTCTTTGTTTCCTCTTTGTTTCCTCNCACGTTCAGACGGAGAACCGCTCCACGTTTAGACAGAGAACCGCTCCACGTTCAGACGGAGAACTGCTCCACGTTTAGACGGAGAACCGCTCCACGTTCAGACGGAGAACTGCTCCACGTTTAGACGGAGAACCGCTCCACGGTTAGACGGAGAACTGCTCCACGTTCAGACGGAGAACTGCTCCACGTTTAGACGGAGAACCGCTCCACGGTTAGACGGAGAACCGCTCCACGGTTAGACGGAGAACTGCTCCACATTCAGACGGAGAACCGCTCCACGTTTAGACGGAGAACTGCTCCACGTTCAGACGGAGAACTCCACCATGAACCCTCAGACCTGACAGAGTCTGAGCGCGTGCAGTAGAGAGCTGTCAGCTCCTCACACAGATAGGTGGCGCTGTCCTGGAGTGTTGATTCAGAGGAGGAGCAGAGGAGGAGGAGCAGAGGAGGAGCAGAGGAGGAGCAGAGGAGGAACAGAGTAGCAGTGGAGCAGTTTTCTCTGTAAAAAGTCTTTAAGTGACTTTCTCAGTGAGTTTCCATCCTGATGAAGTTCCTGTTGGCTCGTCTTTAATCACAGCAGCAGCAGCGTCGTGGTCGTGGTCGTCACGGTCGTCACGGTAACAGTAATTAAACTCCTCTGCTCACACCTCTAAACGTGTGTCGGCTGCTTCGCCTCCTGACTGACACTTTGGCGTGGAATCAAAGCCGCTCTCTCGTGCCGCACGCTCTGGTTCGTTGCCCTTGTCTGTCCTTTGCACAGCGGGGGGGTCGTCTTCTGAGTAGCGCTGTCATACAGGCGGCGGCGGCGGGGGGGGGTCTTTATGGCATACAGATTCACAGACTGACTCCAGAGACTTGTGCCGGCGTCGCGCTGCTTCTGCCGCCGCCGCTTCAATCCCTGCAGCTTTTCAGAGGGTCTCTGACAGCGCTCGCCGCCGCCGCTGCCGAGGTGTGATAACAACCAGCTCTGAAGGAAATATCATAAACGTTTTCAGCAGGAAAAAGATGGTTCTGTTCGTACACAGGGAAACACTCACATTAATGTCTGAGTGAAGAAACTCGGTCAGAAGCTCACGGCGAGCACGCCAACATGGACGTGTGTACAAACGTCCGCGTGCTCCGGCTTCACGGCGGCGATAAACACAGTTAAACAGAGTTAAACGACTGAGGGAGGATTTGTGCTTTGAGCTCGGCCCAAAGCAAATATTGGAGACACACACGGGTTCGTGCCAGAGCATCATCAACACCACCCACATAATCACGGCGCCTTCGCTTCAGCAGCCAAGACGCCACAACAGGCGGCGCTGGGAGCCAGAAGCAGACGCAGTGGGAGTTTGGTTACAAAGCAGAGAGAGCGCACATTCATCATCAGAGGTGAAACTACTTTATTAGGCCTAATGTGATTAAACGCCTCATTTTCATCTCAGCCAGGCGCTCGCTTTATGGTCGGCCGTGTCGCTCTGTCAGAGGGTTGGACGGCGCGTTGGTCAACACTGAAATAATTCATCAGGAGCATTAATCCTGTTTATGCTGAAGACTCAAACAAGCTTCACAGGTTTTAGACTGATGACACCGAACGTTTCATTAATCAGATAAAAATGAACGAGGCTGATTTTCTTAAGTTCAGATCCATTTGGTTTAAATAAAATATCAGGTCATTTCATGAACTTTTCAATGAACCAATCAGACGAGACAACGAAGAAAAACATCAAAACCTCTTTAACTCCCTGCTCTGGTCACAGTTTTGACATTAGAGACGTAAAAACTCATCATCGTGTTCATCAGAGTCTGGAGATTCTCACAGTTTAATCTTTTTTCTGAAAGTTATCACAGTTTTTGTGCAGAAACAGATTCAGATTCTTGTTTCACCTTAAATTCTGCTGTAGATCAACTTTAACAAAGAACAAACTTCTGATGATTCTTGATGCGTCATCACCATGGAAACCACACAGCTGTTAATAAGAACCAATCAAAACATTCAGGAACAGAAACTTTTCTTCAGTTTGAGTCTCAGCTTCAGCATTTTTCTCATTTGCTGAAAGGAAATGCAATTATTCTAGTTTTAGCAGTTTAATGATCAGAACCTCAGTGAAATTTCCCAGGACGCCATAAACGGTAAACACATGTAATGTGTGTGTGTGTGTGTGTGTGTATGTGTGTGTGTGTGTGCGTGTGTGTGTGTGTGTGTGTGTGNGCTATGTTCTGGCCACTTCTCCCCAGAAGCATTTGCTGCATTTAGCCGGCCCATGCTGATGAAAGAGCTGACAGGTGTGGGTCATTATAAACGGAGACTAAAGCCAAATGCTGTGCCGACTATTTTCCAACACAAACCCACAAAACTTCCTCTGGAAACCACTGAAGTCCGCTCCAGGACTTATATGATCCTGTATGAGATCCAGCCCGGTGCAACCATATGACCTCACTACCCAGACGTTATTGTAAACAACAATGGAGGCCTACAGGTGAAAATATTTTTTCAAATTTTATACAAACTAAGATATTTAGAGAGATTTTATTATGGTTCTTATGTAGCTGGTAAAAACACTGATCATGTAGGAAAATGACGTTCTGGTAGCCAGGGGAACTTTTAAAGATCCTCAATTAAATAAAGTAACTTCACTCAAATCAACAGTGAAATGTCTGTTTTTATTATTTACAGAGCTGTTCCTTCTGAAAACTGCAGGTTTTAATAACTCAGTGAGGATAACGCTGTTGGGTTTTACAGTGTTCACGTGTCTCTGCAGGTGTCTAAACTTCAACACAGACTTTCATTCAAAGAGAAGAATCCCACCAGGCAGCAGAAAGCAAACAGAGCGACCCTCCTGAACGTCCTCCAGTCCCAGGAGACAGGCAGAAAATAAACCTCCACTGAAGTCTGAGGAGACGCACGAATTAATGCAGCCGGCGTCGCCTCCTCCCGCGAGGAGCCGCCGTTTGTTTTCTGTGGAGGGAAAAGTGAAAATAGGAATCTGTGTTTGAACTCGACGGGGGGTCGGAAAAGACGTGGAGGTGACGGCGGCAGGTGGTGAAGGAGCAGAGATACGAGGGAGGTGCTGCCACAGGTGTGGGTTTATTTAGGATACTGGAGGAAACAGGTGCTCATTTAGTCCAAGACTTTAAGGAGGAGGAGGAGGAGGAGGAGGAGGAGGAGGAGGAGGAGGAGGAGGAGGAGGAGGAGGAGGAGGAGGAGGAGGAGGAGGAGGAGGAGGAGGAGGAGGAGGAGGAGGAGGAGGAGGAGGGGGAGGGGGAGGAGGAGGAGGAGGAGGAGGAGGAGGAGGAGGAGGAGGAGGAGGAGGAGG
>RPOG01007742.1:0-16871 GCA_008086565.1 Thalassoma bifasciatum | reverse complement strand
TAAATTTCTGCCTGTCCCAAATACTCAGTAGAGCACAAAACGTTGGTCAGAGCTGAAAATAGATCACAGCAGATGCACAACTTTCCCCCGTTCAAGATAAAAACTAAAACAACACCCCGGTGTAGGATAGGAAAAACATTCATTTATAACTTTGATTTCAACACTATCATCCATTAGGTGTTTTCTCACTTACTTTCAGTGTTAGGATTGGAGGATTTCTACAGACAAGGAGTTTGGGTGTCGTCAGTTTTCATGTTGTGTAGACTCTGTTGACTCCTTAAGACTACATTTTCCAAAAGAACTGTCACCCTCTTTGACAATAATGAGTCTCATTCATTTCTTTAAACTGAGGCTCTTTAGGGTGAGAGATGGAAAATCAAACTGGCTTTTTACCTGAAATAATATGACCTGAACTCAGGGTCTAAAGTTCAGATTAAGAAATACCAAACATAATCACTGATAATCTTATTTTACTCTGTTCATCATGATGAGGCATCAGGATCAGAGTGAGAAGGTTTCAAAATCAGCTTAGACTTGAAAAACTAGTGTCTTCAAAGGTCCTCTTCATAATGTCAATATTATTTTCTTTTTTTTTAACTTAAAACTTTGTCCACATATCATCATTGAAAGCAGAAAAGGGACTGATTGCTCCATTTGATCACTTCATTAATTTCTCTGAATGTATTTTTTGATGTTGCGGTTCCATGCAGCATCTCGCCCATCTCAAGGTGCTCTTTGTGTCTGCAGCTGCTCCTGCTGACACCCCGTCACCCCCCTTCAGTCCCAACAAAGCAGAGTTATCAGTGTGTACCAGAGGAGTGAGGCAGGGATTGAACCGTGCACAGATCGCCTCAGGCATCAGCAGGCGGCTGCAGGGGAGGGGGGCTTGGAGCTGCATACATATGAATAGAAATTACTGTCAGGATAAATTAATGGGATCTCTCTGGCTTTTACACTTATGTGCTCTTTACATCCCAAACAAAGAGACACCAGGCGTATGTTACGCCTTCATTTTCTGCTGCAGACGCGTTTAAAACCTGATCGATTCTTCATTGATCCGTCTGGATCCATATTAAATTAAGTCCAACCAAAAGGATGGACCTGAATAATGACACGTATCAGAGAAAGAGTTGGGACCAAGTTAGCTTAGCATCAAAACTTAGACATGAAGTCTGTGGATTATTCTCCAGCATAGCCCCTATTTCATTGTTTTTGTTCGTGTGAATTATGGGAAATTTCACGGAATTAAAATAATTTTAAAAAAGAAATTCAGACGTCACTGAAAAGCTTTAAGCCAGGCTCAGTCCAAAGTTCATGAATATACACGCCGGCTGATTTAAAGCTCACTAACAAAGACACCGTCTCACTTATGCAATTCATACAGCAACAGAAACAAGATAGAGTCACTTTGTTGCACTGTGACTATTTTTGTTCTCGGTTGTGTCAAAAAAAATAAATATAACATTGGACCTCTCTATGCACCCTGAGAGCATGCAGCACCGTCAACACCATCAGCAACAACGCCGTCTGTTTCTCTGCTGCCGTTTTTACTGAAACCACTGCCGGGGGGGCAGATGTCAAACATGACAATTTCCAGGCTGTTACAGTAACAGACTTTTAACATTCTTTACAGCGTGACCAAATTAAGAGCCTCAACATTACGTACTACTGTAAAGAAAATAAGTGAAGTTTTTAGGATGAAAACAACACCAACATGAGTGAGACAAGATGTACTGTATTATTCAAAGGTGGCGCTCACATCAAGACTTTAAGGTCCCCACAGGAGCTTCGAGTTTGAGCAAAACATGAGGCAAGTATGACCAAAGCGCTCAGTATTTTATCAAAAATTAACACATGGAAGCCCAATAAAACCAAACATGTACATGAGCATGTTTTGAGCAATTTCTTTGCCTGCTGCTTTTCTTGCTTTCATTATTATGATTAAAATCTACTTCCAAACGGGTGTGGGGGTAGCTCGCTGTTGAATCATGTGCCGCACAAACAGAAGCTAAAATCCTTGAAAGAAAGCCAATATTCAGTTGAATCCTCAGCATGAGATAAAATCATGCTCTTTATATCTGTTAAGAAGTTCATGCAGAAATCAAGAGTGAGAACTGAAATTGTGGTTTGTCTGGATACAATAAAAATAAGAGAATGTGAGACATGTTAATCTTCATCAAGCTAAAGATGAATGTAAAACTGTGAATAAAGCTATACCTTGTTGTTTGGGCACCTCCTTTCTTCCAATCAAATCCCAGTTGGTTGCTCCAAAAATAAGCAGCTGACCTTTAACCTTTGGGCACTCCAGTTTCTGCAGAAAAGAAATAAAAGTGAATAAGATGATCAGGCTTGAAGTTGTATGTTTTTCTCTCAACATATCTCCAAATTCTGCATGCAGCAATCTTTCTAAAATACATTTTTAAAGAGTGCACATAAAAGACAATGAACTCTCATAGTTGAGTCAGTCCTTTTTATCAGGCAGCAGATAAAAAGAGAAATTTCATGCCAAAGGTCAGCCTGTCCTCCATGAGGAGAAACAAACTAAAACTTATTGAAGATCAACAGAGGACAGCATGGCTGATAAGCTGGCTGTGTGGTTTTTGTGACTCCATAATAATCTGAGTCATGAGATTCTTGGAAGAATTTCATGTCAGTCACTTGTTTGTCCTCATCATTTACAGGCAGAAATGGTCATACAAGAGACATAACTTTGACCAGACATCAGTATTCAGAAGATCAAACCCACTATTTTCTCCTTGATGTCGTCTGCCACAGTCACTGGCTGCAGTCCGGGCTTAGTGGAGGGTTTTCCTGGTTTCTTGTTGTTCTCCTGCTCAAAGTCGAACTCATCATCACTGCTGAAGTCCCTTTCTTTCCTTTTGCCGCTGGTCCTCTTCTTCTTCATCCCTCCATTCCCTGAGACGTCTGTCACCTTCTTACGTGGCATTTTTCAAACAGAAGCTGTTCGTGTGGGAAAGAGGTATAGATCAGTTTGTAAAATGGTAACTTTTGAGGAGAAAGTCTCTGCATGTGCTTGAGATCAAGGTTGCAGAGATACTGAACAACTGTGGTTTGTCCTCTCAGGATTACACAACTGAATTAACAGAGAAACAAAATACTTTACAGAGGCTGATTATCATGTGATTGTCAGCAATATAAATGATAGAGGGCAATAGATGGACAATTTATTTAGAGGAGAATGGCTAAGTAGGACTGTTTTATTGCATTGTGCCTGAATGCATTTGGGAAATGAAATGAGAAAAGCAGCCACATTCTGAGAAAAGTATAAAAATAAAAACTAAGTTTCCACCAAAAAAAATAATCTTTCTTTCAATTTAATCTCATTTCCCCTCTAATATTTCATGTGCTTAAATCTATTTTTGGCGTCTGACTTTTTTTTTTTTTTGCTCAACATCTAATTTCCCTATTTTTCGGTATCAGATTTAAACAAATTATGTCTGTTTTCTTTCCTGAATTCTTTGTTTCTGCCACATATTCATTGGTTTTAATGCTTCAAAAGTTTCATTTTTGCAGGATGTCCATTTGTTGCCCCTGTATATCAGAGACCTACATTCATTCCGAATTGTAATGATTGATTTACTTTGTATGCCATGTATTTTAATGCTCTGTTTCGTTCTAGCTCCGCAGAGCACTTTAAATCTCTCATGTATGAATGGTCCTTGTCTGTTATCTAATACTACGAGTTAAAATCAACCTTAAGAATTCAAAACAAAAACACTTTCAGTCGCATCAAACAGCTGAGAACTACAGCGCTGGATGCGGCTTTAAACTGGCTTACGCTTAAATACGTTTATCGCACATTTCCAAGTAACCCTTGTTATCTATACGGTCCATTAACGAGTACTACAACTTTTTATTTTTCTGTGTAGAGAAAATCGTCCTTTTCGTTTGCTGTGTCGTCAATGGGCAGATGAATCTCACACCAGGAACCAAAAATAGACGAACTAAAACACGACCAGGTGTTCTGGTAGGTTGTGCTTCCTTTCCATATCTGTTACATAGCGGCTCAGCGCATGCACAAAACCTAAATCCTCGTCGCTCAACATTACTGTAGTATTTTGATGACCTGCAGTCATACAAACGTTTGAGAAGATTTCTCAAACACAGTCTTAAAACATGGCATCGTTACAGTACACGTCCCCGTGTTCGTAACAATTTAAGGCATGATGAATGATAGCTGCTGTTAACAATTCGCGCTGTCGGACTATTTTCAACAAAGATGCAGAACTCATCATAACACCGGCGTCCGTGTAGCAGTTAGCAGTTAGCTTCATTAGGCTAGCCTCAGTCGCTCTTTGTTCAGTTAATGGTTTGAGCAGCAGGCTAGCTGACATGCTAACGCTCAGTAGGGGAAGTCAAACAGTTGGAGCGACTTAAACTTTTTATAATTCACTCTAAAGGCTGATAATCTCCAATCCAGGTTGGAACAAGATCGTTAATTTAAGATGACAGATTGGATTCATTACGCTAACGTTACCTCGCCATTGTAAGCTAACATGCACTCTGAATAAAGACACACTGACGTTACATGAAAAGATGCTACAACTTAAACTTTTTCAATATTTTCGTCTTTTGACACGCAAAGCCTACATTTGAAACCCCAGACTGTCTTAGAAATAGTGTTTGGAATAATTTGATGAAAGAAAAGATAAATAAATGTACCGGTTATTTCCTGATTCAGCAGCTCTGTGCTTGCCCGGTGTCTCCGGTTTGATTGATTTGAACAAAAGAAGCTGCAGTCTGCTTTCACACCACGTGGTTAACATTAACTATTCATACAGGAAACAGAACACTCACATTCAGACAGCTGGACGCACACATGACGCAAAAAAACATGGAGTTTTAACATTTTGTCCTAAAATACACTGCGCAGGCATTGAGGGCAAAACTGACCAAAAAGTTGAAAGTAAGTATGAAAAAGTTCTACTGGGGAGTAAAAAACAGTCAAAAAGAAGAAATAAAGGTAGAAACATGAACAACAAAAGCCTCTGTTCAGTTCAAGACCTGTATAATCCACCTGAATATATGAATGCAACAGTTACTACCCAAAGACCTTTCTCCCTTTCTTTTGCTGGTGTTAAGTAGTTAAACTTTTTGGTTGCTCCAATTTATGAATGGGACCTGCATCGTTACACAAAAACAAAAATAAAGCAACATGAAAATACCACATAACATCAATCCCTCAAATTCCCCCAGACCAGAACACAGGGCACCATTCCTCTGTGCTGTAAAAAGGAAACCTCTAATAAAGTATCTGTTACAGCTAAAGGAGAAGCTTACCTAAATGCATCACTGTTAGATCCCAGATGCTTTCAAAGTTCAAATATCAAACCATCATTAAAAAAACATACATGCTTTTTTTTTCATAAATCAAGCCTAACTTCAAGCTTTTAGGGACAAAAACAATACATGTCAACTATTAGAAGCTTAAATTAAGTTTTAACAAAGACAAGGAAAGGAAATAATTTTCTCTTTTGTGTTTGATTTATCTGATTTTAAGTTATAACGAAATACTTTTTGCATTCATGAGTTATTATCTGGTGAAAACAAGAAAATGGCTGTTTTCAAAACCACCTATTACATACTAGTCCTGAATTTACTATGAAGTGAACACCACACACTGTCTAAGTCTGTTTTGTAGTATGGTTCTGTTTCTAAAAGCAAAGCCAATAGATTTTGATTTTTTTCAACTTTATCATAAATATAATAAACAAACCAAGAGTTTTGGCATTTGAACACCTGAGCATTTTATTCAAAGTCACACCAAAGCTGCTACTTTTGAAGGATGGTGAACAGAAAACTGGATGCTGATTGGTTGAAGTCGTCTCAGAGGAGTCTTCAGGTACAGAAGTAGACTTTTGCTGCGAGAAGGGAGAAAAAACACACACATTAATAGAGTAAAGTTAAAGCAACCAGAATCTTTACCTCTATGTGCTCTCCAGCTCCCTCTGTAGGTCCAGTGTAGGCTTGTCTTCACCCTGGAAACCAGTGAGTGAAAGCAGCTCAAGTGAAGGAGTGAGAAGGGACTAAAAGTGATCAGTAACTCAAATAATAATAAAGTTCTGTGAAATCAGAAATTGATACTCACCTCTTCTTCTCCTCACATCCTAAACAAAGTTATTCTACTCTACTCTATTCTATTCTATCCAATCCTATTCTCATCTACCTCAAGTGGACAAGTGGGATGAAAAAGGAGAGTGATGGTTAGTAAAAAGAATAAATTCTGAGGTAGAAACAATGAATATTCTGTCAATGATAAAAAACTACTGTAATGAGTTGGAGATTAAGCTTTAAAGCTGGTTCTCACCTTCTTCATCCTCTGCGGCTAACAGGAACTGAAATGACAGGAAGAAAGATATAATAATGTTAGTCAGACTTCCAGATCATCTTTAATATCTGCACTGGCAAGAACACATAAATCAACAGCTGCTTTTAGCTAGTTCACTCTGGTGACTATCTGCTCTGTTCTCGCTGGTCTGCAGTTTCTCAAGTGATGAGGTAAAATAAAAACAGAGTGAGATTAGTTAATGATAAAACAGATAAAATGAAACAATGAAATAATTTTACAGACTTTAACACAGAACTGTCTTTATCTTTATATCACAGTCCAAGGATGATGCAGTCAGTGTGACAGTGTCATCTCCCCTAACAATGATCTACTAGACATATATCAGATTTATATCAGATCTATATTAAGAATAAGAAAAAGAAAATATCAAAATATACACTCTGATATTGAGTGGAAAAAAAGTCAAATCTCTTCTACAACATTTTGTTTACATGTTAGAAGCTCATACTTACTGTCTTCCTCCGCAGTGAACTTCAGCCGCTCAGGAGGAAGAGAAGGAGATATACAATGGTTAGTAAGACTGAAAGAAACTCTTTGAATGATAAAACATAAACACATCCTAAATATCCAATGTTTTTAATAATGAACAAACAGCAATCAATGTAAGAAAATCCCCCAGAGCAGATATCAGAGGTGTATTAATGGAGGTGAAAAAGAAGAACAGAATAACACGTCTGTACAGTAATCTGAGTTTGTGATGGTCTTCATGTTAAAAACTCGTTCTTACCTTCTTCGTCCTCAGGGACCAGGAGCAGCTCAGGAGACAAGAGAACATTGAGAGGTTAGTAAGAAAGTCTTTGTTTAATAAAGTCAGTGATGTTTGATCAGATTCAGGAGCTCATACGCACCTTTCTTCGTCCTCGGTCCACGTGGTGCAGGTCTCACTCGTTGCGGCTCTTTTGACTCCTCCTGGGTCCGTATCCTGGGAATGCTGTGGTCCATACTTACCTGGTTTTGGTTCCGCTAAAGGATCCTGTTTTAAACACGAGGCGTTTGACAGCCCTGCCAGACGCAAGAGCTCCCTGAGGCATCGCCAGTCCAGCCAGACGCAAAGACCGGCCCTCAGGACCCAAGAAAAGTCAAACAGCCATCGTGCTGGAGAAAAAAAAAGTAGTCCATAAAAGTCCCGGTGCCAGACGCTACCTGGGACAGAAACAGCCCCGCAAGACGCAAAGACAGCTTCAGGTTAGCTCGCCCAGCCAGACGCAAAGGTGAGACTTTAAAGGGTCCATCTCCCTTAGTCAAAGAAAGAAAGAAAGAGAGAGTCCTGGTGCCAGACGCTACTCAGGATCTCCAAAACCTTGCCAGACGCAGAGGTGAGACTTTGAAAGGGTCCATCTCCCTTGATCCAAGAAACAAAGAAAGAGAGAAAGAGAGAGTCCTGGTGTCAGACGCTACTCAGGATGATCTCCCAAGCCCTGCCAGACACAGGGGCTTGTCTGCAGGGTCCAAAAGGGTCCATGATCCCTGCCCTGGAAGTTAGAAGTCCTGGTGCCAGATGCTAGATGGGTCCAGATGAGAAGGCTCCATCAGATGAGATGCCGTCTTCTGGATTTCTTTTCCTCCTGGTCATGGAGGACAGCTGTGGCAACACCGATCCTACTAAACCTGACTGATGGTTCCTGGGGGGGCCACAGGATCAGTCAGGGTTCCCCTCCTTAAGTATCAGAGTGGAGAGCTAGAAGATCAGAGACAGGAACAGCAGAGAGAGCTGCAGAAGGAAGAGCAAGAGCAGCGGGAGGAGCATGCAGAGCAGCAGGCGGAGCAGGTAGGGCAGCAGGAGGAGAGGGAGCAGCAGGAGCAGAAGGTGAAGCAGGGGCAGAAAGAGCAGCAGCAGGAGGAGAGGGGTCTGAGGGAAGAGCTGAAGGGGGAGCTGCAGGATCAGAAGAGTGAAGGGGAGCTGCAGAAGGAGAACCAAGAAGAGCAGGAGAAAGGGAGGCACAAGACACCAGTCCGTGGACTTGGAGTCATGTCCCTTTCCCACAGACTCAGAGGCATGGGGTCCACTGCAGTCGACTTCCTTGTCCTCGACCTCGGACAAGGAGTTGTCTACTTGACAGTATTCAACCTCCATGTCCTCGACCTCAGACAGGGAGTCATCTGGTTGGTAAAAGTCAACCTCCATGTCCTCCACATCTGACTCACAGTCATGGGCAGCAAGAGGAGCAGAAGCAGAGGGAGAAGCAGGAGGAGAGGGATCAGAAGGAGGAGCAGGAGCAGAAAGACCAACAGCAGGAGAGGAATCAGAGGGCAGAGCAAGAGGAGGAGAAGCAGGAGCAACAAAAGGGGTTGCAGAAGAAAGAGCAAGCGATGCAGGAGGAGAAAGAGCAGAAAGGAGAGCAGCAGGAGGAGCAGTAGGAAGAGCTGAGAGTTTGGAGGGCAGAGCCAGAGGAGTAGGAGAAGGAGGAGGAGAAGGAGAAGGAGAGGGAGCTGCAGGCAGAGCAGGATACTTGAAGGTTCGTCCTGAAGAAGAGAAAAAAACCCACCACAAAGGTTAATATGTACGTCCATAAAAGAGAGTGAGACACAAAGAAATGACAGAGCTGGTGTTTTTTTACTGCAATAATCACATATTCACAGTCACTGCAGCAGTCGTGTGCAAGGAAATCTAAAGAACAGCAAACAAGAGCTCTGAAACAGCCTCACTGAGTCTTGAACACAATTTTACTTCAGACTCAGCCCTAAAACATCACTTTTTATGCAGGTTTAGATAAATATTTGTGAAATAGATTTTGCAAATATAACATATTAACCCTGGTGCATAGTGGTCACTACTGTGGACACCTATTTAAAAGTTATTTACTTCTAAATTCAATGGTTCATGTGGTGGAAGTTCATATTAGCCTGTGTCAGGATATTTTTATTCTTTTTGGGCCTGAAAAAATGTTTTCAATTTTTTTTCCGAACATACATTTATTTTCAAAAAGTTATAGACAAACATTTAAGGGTGAAAAAGTTTATAAACTATAAATGATTCAGTGTTAAAATGAATTAAAGAGAGTTAAAATGTTTCCCATTAAAAAAAGATTATTCATGAAATTATAAAAAAAAAGGAAAGAAGTGAAAAAAAGTCATGTTTACATTAAGTTCACACTGTTTTATGTTGAATGTTCAGTTACAAATATGTGAAAAAAGGAAAAATTGAAAACATTCATTCATGCCTTAAGACAAATTTAAACAATCCTGACACTGACTTTTATAATTTATGCATCAGAGGGTTAATGTTAAATGTTAAATCTCAATGTAAAATGTTGTACATGAATTTTAAAAACACATGCCCTGATTCAAAATACTTAGCTACCTTTTAGCTACATTTAAATTTTATTTTATTTTAAATTTCACTTAATAAATCATTTTGAAAAAACAACAACAAAACAAAACAGAAACTTAACATTGCACTAATGAGAGTTCTGCTGCATATTCATCACATAGATAAAAAGTTAAATACAGCAGCTGAATCCAGGTGTTGTCCTCTTCACACTATATCTTCTTATTTTATCTAACTTTATAACATATTTATTAGAGAGAGTGTTTATAAAAGTTTGCTTTAATCATGCGCGTGGAGGGTTGCCTTGACGACGCAGCACGCCACGCGCATGGCAGCTGTTTTTTTTTCAAACACTTAAAATCAAAATACAAAATAAATAAACTGAAAACTTATCATGTGTTGTTTATTAATTAACTTTTTACTGACTAATCCCAAATTTCATTACTACACAACAGTCAAGAAAGTAAACTTTCTCAGCAGGCTCCAAGTTGCACAAAATAAAAATAAAAACCACACAACATATATTTAGCAACATCGACAAAAGGCCCATTAGCCATTTTTTGATAATAACATTTTCAAGGCTAATTGAAGAAATTTGTTACTTTTAGACTTTTTTTTTTTTTGTCAATGAACATTTGTGGTCTAATTCATGATGCTTTCCCGAAAAATCCTAAAGTTTTGACATGAATAATAATTTTCTATCAAGAAAACGTGGAGTGAAACCAAAACCTCTAAACCCGTTAGCATACCAATCTAATTTTGATTGTCTGTCTTTAAATGCAACGATCCAACATGAATGAACCAAAACTTTAATAAAACAAGCACCAACTAAGCAGTTCAGATGAATAAGTGACTTTATTTTGTAAATTTAAGGATGTCTTACTAGAAGAGTCGGTGAGCCTGGGTGTGACCGAGGTCAGCCGGGGCCGGGGGACGATCCGGAGACCGCGGTACGAAGCCATCTATCCAGCAGAAATCCTTCAAATCCAAAGATGATCGCAGGTGTTCTTCTTCTCAGGTGTCCGGGTGTCTTTTTTCAGGATAAAGTTGAGGTTTTTCCAAAGTTTCCACTTTAAGCAGAGAGAGTTGCAACAGGGCTGTCAGAAGTCCAGTTTGTTTTTGCAAGTGAAAAGATGCAGGTTCGGAGCGCTATGGTGACCTAGGTCAAAGGTGACGTCTTTGTTGCCATGGTTTCAGTGAGTGACTTTGGAAGGTAATGCAAAATAAAAAAGGTAATAAACGGACTTTGGAGAAATAAATGTGTTTTATATGTTGACTTTTTTATTTTCGGTAAAACTTAAGGTCCAAGAGATTGGCTTCAAAGTTTTATTAGAATAAAATAAATAATTTCATATTCTTATCATGGCGTCATCAACGACCACAGCGTTCAATATCAGCAACAACAAATAATTAAACAATTTAAATGAGTAAATATACATAATACAAAAATTATGATGTAGTATTGCTTTAAAAAAATCGTCTTTATTTTTATTTTTTATTTATTTATTTATTTTATTTCATTTTTTTAAGTGACGCTCCGTACTCCTGTACAATGATGATACACAAAAAACAATATTAACAACCTAGACAGAATTTTTTCTGGATCAGTAGCTATCTGGGAATTTTTGGTGTACTGCAGATCTCAAGTTTTCGCATACTTCCTACTACACACTGAACGTCTGCCAAATCAGCAGGTACTGCAAGTGTATAAAGCGTTTGGAAAACATCGAATGACCTGTACGCACCAGACAATTAATCCTACATCTGCTGCCTCTGGGTCTGCACGCACACACAACTTAGAAAAACACCTGGTTGAACTCAAGTTCAACTCTCATTTTATATATCTGTAAAGAGATACAGAGAGGGAACAGAGAGATGACATGCAGCGTCTGCAGTTAATCAGGGCTGTTGCAGTTTACTTGTAGGCCACCAGACGTCATTGTTCGTCCTGTTTTACTGCAGAACTGATCATTTCTTCTTTTTTTAACCCTCTGGTGCATGAATTATGAAAGTCAGTGTCAGGATTTTCTCCTTGAGTTTTTTTTTGTCTTGAGGCATGAAAAAAAGCTTTCCATTTTTTTTCAAATATTTGTAACTGAGCCTTCAACATAGAACAGTGTGAACTTAATGTAAATATGACTTCTTTGTTTGATTTCTTTTCTTTTCTTTTGGTAATTTCATGAATAACCTTTTTTTAATGCTTTGTAAAACATTTGAACTCTCTTTCATCCATTTTAAAGCTGAGGAATTTATAGTTTATAAGCCCTAGCTTTTTCAAAAAAAAAATAAAAAAAAATAAATATATATATATATATATATATATATATATATATATATATATATATATATATATATGTGTGTGTGTGTGTGTGTGTGTGTGTGTGTGTGTGTGTGTGTGGGGAAAAAAATGAAAACACCTTTTTTCAGGCCCTTAGAAGAATAAAAAATATCCTGACACACAGGCTTATACGAATTTCTGCTACATGAACCATTGAATTTAGGAGTAAATAACTTTTAAATAGGTGTCCCCTGTAGTGACCACAGGGTAAAAAGGGACATTATGGTGGGTAAAAAGTAAAAATATGTAATAATGATCTTGTTACACGTTGTTGAAATTTCTCTGAAGGTGACCATAGCAGAATCACACGTGTCCTATAATGTTCTCCAGTGCTCAGAGTTTTATTTGTAATATAGTGTGTAAACAAACAAAAGTTTTGAAATAAACTTTATTTGTCCTTCATATTTAAGAGACAACTTTTCACAGTGATGAGGAAAAACAAATACACATGGAAATAAAGAAAGCATTAAAAATACTTCCTTTCCACAGAACTCATGAAGAGGCATTTGAGAGTTTTCTAAATGATCAGATTTACTTATTGGCTGATTTTTTTAGCAACTAAAAAGCATATAGATGTAAGAGTTAAACCATCAGTTAAAGTGAAAAGCTATTACCACCATATTCTACAGGTTATTGACCTCACCAGACATCTAAACAAAGAATTTCTAACATTATACAAAGCTGATAGATGCTCTCATGACCCCCCAGCTAGTACCTGATGCCCCCTTCATGCTGGTTTCAGTGAGAAAGGAAGTCAGGTTTGTTCACATGGCTGCTTCATCTCTGTCCCTGTCCCATTGAGGGCACTCGTCTTTCCCCACATCTTCTCATTCATGTCCACTGGTTGGCTCCACCTGAGCCGACACATTCACTTCAGGCTTGTCCTGAGGCTGGGGAGGGGTTTGGTTTGATGTAGAGGAGGGGATGGAGACTGGGGTGGTGGGGTTCTCGCTGAGGCTCTGGACTGTGGCTGAGGACTGGAACAGAGACAGGTTTGTGAGGTGAGGAACAAATACACTAAAGTCTGAAACACATCTGTAAAATGACTAAAACAGGGCACATTTTTTATTTCCTGACCTCAACTTTCTGAAGGGTACAGAATCAGGAGCAGAAATCAAAGAGACTTGGTGATAAAGTTCAACTTTCTGCTTCACCTTGTAGTCGCTTTAACCTAACCTTTGCCAAAGACAAACCAGGATGTAGAGAAAGGGACTTTACGCTTGTATTTCTTAATCACTGCTGAGTAGAAGTCCAGAAATGTGTCTGTTAATCATTGAGATTGCCTGGATGCATGATCATGCAAGTCCCCAGCCTCATCTTCATACATATGAGGACTGTAAAACCAGCACATCACTTCAAGATAGCAGAAGGATTCATGTTATACTTTTTCTGACTGTGACTTTTTTGAGCAAAGGCAGAAGCCAAAAGCTCCAGAAGAAGAATAGAAGCTTTGGCAGGTGATAACACTTTACAATCAGCTAAATCTGAAGCAGCTCTGCTCACATTTCCCACAGAAACGGCGCTGCCGGCTGGCGTCTTCTTCTTCCTGGCCATGTTTGGGTTCCAGTGACAGACTAGAGTGTCGTTCTGCACGCTGTAGTTTTTGTGACCAACCAGCCAGTATGTGTTCATTTTACCTTTACCCTACAAAAGTGAGAGGGGAGAAGTAAAACTTTTTTAATCATCTTAAAGGAGCCATCTGCAGTTTACAAGCACAGACACTTTTACTAGTAATACTTTCCTACCTTGACTTCAATCTCTCCTCTAAGCTGCAGATCATAGGCGTTGTCTTTTATCAGAGCCAGATAAGTTTCTGAACTGGCATGAATTTTCTGAGCTGAAACAGAAAATAGTTTATAAAAAATAGTTCACCTGTTTCTGCAGTTTCCAGATTAGAAAATCCCCTCAGTTTTAACTCTGTCAAAGTGTGTGTGTTAGTGTATTTGGTGTCTTGGTTCACATACGCAGGCTGGTGGACTCCATCCTTGAGGCCGTGTTGACGGTATCTCCAAACAGACAGTATCTGGGCATCTTGTGGCCCACGATTCCTGCCACACATGGACCTGTAAGAGGAAAACTGAATATCATCTCTGCTGAGATCAGTCTGTAGACATGTGACCTGATGTATCTGCCTGAGCTGCACTCACCTGTGTGGATCCCTGCTCGGAGCTGTAGCCTCTGGTTGGGCATGTGAGGGATAGAAACCTGTCTGACTGCTGCTACCAGGTCCAGGGCCATCTTGGCAATCTCATCAGCATGTCTGTCCCCGTTTCTCTCTGGCAGACCACTCACTACCATGTAGGCATCACCAATCGTCTCCACCTGGTTCGAGAGGTTTGGTAACAGAGGATCTAACAGGTTATGACTTTAAAGAGGGGGCATTCTACTTTCATGGATAAACTAGACTAAATGTGTGCAGAATTTCAAGCCTCCACATTTTCATATGTTGTAAAAATCCCTAAAATTTGTCTACAAACGTATCAAAACACCCCCACCTAAAAGTAGATCTGCTAAACGTGGGGGGTTATTGCCCAAAGCTCCACCCCCAAGAGGCCTCCAAAAGGCTAACCAATCAGAGGGAAGGGGGTTTGTGGAGCAGGGAGCCCTAAAGAGACAGCATCTTTGAACTTTCCTCGGGCAGTTTTCTCCTCTGAGACACATAGTTTTTTATTTTCTGTAAGAAGATGAGATGCCTCTTTTTGTGTCTCACTGAAGAGAAATGGTAAGACTTTACCACATTTTCTACTTCATGCTAAACCATTCATGGCATTTCCCAGGGATATTTTATGAGAGGAAAAAAAAATCTCCACTAAGTGATGCACATGGTTTAAAGTGTCTTTAACTTTTTTTTTTCTTTGTGGAAAAGAGCATTTTTGATGGAGTGAAAATTAAATAACTGCATGTGCCTTTTACAAATGTCCTGTTATATCTTTGTAAAAAAAAATATTTTGTGCTCACTAAAAGCCCAAACCAAGTTTTATCCATTACAAAGAGAACAAGAGTAAATGAAATTTTTAAAAAAACAAACGTATTTGATCATTATTGCAGAGAGGTTTGGTGCTGATGCAGCTGAAGCTGGAGGCTGAGATGTTAAAGATCAGACTAATTATGATCCCAAGTCATAAGCTTCAACATAATGACTGTAAAAGAGATTAAATGTGCACAGAACCACAGAAACAAAAACTGCTTTTCTTGTCATGTAATTTTCATTTCATGCTTATGTCTCATCTTTACCTTGTAGACGTCGTAGGAGTCAATGCGTGTGTCGAAGCACATGTAGAGATTGTTGAGCATCTCCACCACTTGCAGAGGAGTGCAGGAGGCAGAGATGGACGTGAAGCCAACGATGTCCGAAAAGAAAATTGTTACCTGCAGAATAAAAGAGAGGGTTGAGTCGATGGTGTAAGAGGAATTATAAAAAAATCAGGGTAGAAAAACAACAAATCCTGCCTCTGTGAACACCAAACTGCCACCTTCATCAAGGGAGGACCCACAAACCAGAAACTTGGATTCTTCAGGCGGAAAAATCGCCTTTATTTGCTTTCTTTGCAGGAAAATCTCTGATTTCACTTCAACAGGTGTTGGAGGTCTTAGAAAAACCATATTTGCCCATTTATTAGAACAAAAAACGGAAGGAGAATCTTTATCTCTTGTATTTTCTTTCCAGAACACTCTAAATTATACTAGAAATGAGCACAGGGTCCTTTTCAGTGTCACCCCCACACCCCATCCCCATGTTGAGTGCTTTCAGTCCAGCTGCTTCAACCCTCTTCAATAAGCCAGACGCAATTTTCACCCAAATAACTTGTTTTATCTCCCGATGAATATGGAACAGGGCAATTATGGGTAATTACGCCAACAATAGCAACAAAGGCAGCAAACAGACACATTGATTTGCCATGTTCGCAGATCTTGCAGAGGTAAAGCGCCTCTCAGAAAACCCTGAAACCTTCATGGCAGAGAGAGTCCTGAATCTGTACAGGAAGATGTCAGACAGTGAAAAGAGAGAGAGAGGAGAGAGAGAGAGAGAGGAGTCTGGAGGATGATGTTGAAGTCTGAGCTGTCTCTGTTTCCACTTAATAACATAACATATAACACCTGCCCAGCCTGTAGGTGAAAGCAAAGTATTGAGGCGTAAAATCTCTGAGTTTGACAGTCCATCATTTGCAAGCTGAATGTTTTCTCAATGTGCAAATATTCACCCAATTCCAATTTGATGCCACACTCCAATAAAGCTGGGACAAGGGCAACAAAAGACTGGTTAAGTTGAAGAATGCTGAAAAGAACACTTGTTTGGATCATTCCACAGGTGATTAGGTTAATTAGAAACAGGTGAGTGTCACAATTGGTTATAAAAGGAGCTTCCCCAAAACAGTCCTCACATGCAAAGATAGGGCAAAGTACTTTGTGAACAAATGGGTGAGCAAATCATCCAACAGTTAAAGACCAGTGTTTCTCAGTGTACAATTGAAGGAGTTTGTGTGAAGGATATGAACACGTAGGCTCAGGAACAATTCAGAAAACCATTGTCAGTTAACACAGTTCATCAAAACATCCACAAGTGACAGTTCAAACTCTACCATGCAAAGACAACAACAACAGCTAGAAATGCCGCCTCCACCAGCTTCTCTGGGCTCGAGCTCATCTGAGATGGACTGAGGCAAAGTGTAAAAGTCTGCTGTGGTCTGACAACTCCTTTTGGAAATCATGGATGTGATGTCCCCCAGGCCAATGAGGAAAATGAGCAATGAGGAATCTGATTTGTTATCTCTGCAAAATTCAAAAGCCAGCATCTGTGAGAGTATGGGGGTGTGTTAGTGCCCGTAGCATCATGGGTAACTTGCACATCTATGAAGGCAGCATCAATGCTGAAAGGTGCATCCAGGTTTAGAGCC
>RPOG01007740.1:0-16880 GCA_008086565.1 Thalassoma bifasciatum | reverse complement strand
GAGCCGGTTGGAGAGGAGCACACCACGAATGCATGTGAGAGTGATTCAATGTGACGTGATTTCAGCTGTTATTTACATTCACATTATAAACTGACACCATCGTTTAGAGGAGCTCAGCACAACACCATCGTTTCATTTGCTTCCTCTGTCCTCAAGGCTTCTGTTTAATAAATATATGATGAGGAAAAATGATGAAAGGCGGGCCAGAGGAAGGCCACAATCATGGCATCATAAATATATTCTCTGTAACAAAGCCTTCCTCATGCCCCTGTTTTCCCAATTCCTGAACTGAGAGTAGAGCTGAATTTAAGTGAAGCTGGCACATCAATATATGACTTCACCTCAGAACTGCTGCACTAATGAAGACACAGAGTAGAAACTGAAGCTAAACCTGGTCCTATCAGTCTGCTGGTGTTTTTTATTAAAGCTTTGAAGAGAGAGACTCAGGTATTCATGCATTTTTTATATAACAAATACATCTTCACTGCAAACTCACCATGACCCCTTCACTTACGTACCTCATGGACCGCGTCTTATGCCGCCTGTCTTTCTTTTGTTTTAGGTCTGTTGACTTCCTGTTCCCCTGTGCCCAACCCCCCATTACCCTAATGAGCCTCACCTGTGTTGTTATCCCCACCCCCAGGTGTATTTAACCCTGTGGTGCATAGTGTTCACTGCAGTGGACACCTATTTAAAAGTTATTTACTCCTAAATTCAATGGTTCATGTGGTGGAAATTCATACAAGCCTGTGTCAGGATATTTTTATTCTTCTTAGGACCTGTTTTTGATTTTTTTTTCCAAGCATATATAGATATTTTAAAAAGTTATAGACAAACATTTGAGGGTGAAAAAGCTTATTAACTATAAATGATTCAGAGCTAAAATTGATGAAAGAGAGTTAAAATGTTTCTCAAAGCATTAAAAAAAAGATTATTCATGAAATTATCAAAAAGAAAAGAAGTCAAACAAAAAAATAAAAGTCATATTTACATTAAGTTGACACTGTTTTATGTTGAATGCTCAGTTACAAATATTTGGAAAAAATAATGCAAAACTTTTTTTCATGCCTTAAGACAAATAAAAACACTCAAGGGAAAAATCCTGACACTGACTTTCAGAATTCATGCATCAGAGGGTTAGGCACGTCTTCCATATTAATGCTGGTGATAAGACATCTTAAAAAGTTTCAGAGAAGAGTTTCAAAATGCAAAAAGAAGAATCGTGAGTGAGGGAAAAAAGATTGAGCAAACACTTTTTTGAGACGAATGAAAATGAAATAGTCTATTCATCAGCTGATAAAGGGGAGGGGAACACAGCCTTTAAAATGACAAAATCTGCACAAAAATGTAGATTCAAGGCCCTTTTCTGTCAGGTATTCACTCTGTCATGACCAACTGATGCTAAAGGCTAAAAAGCTTTCTCTTTTTGAATGTGGTTGGACTGTTGAGGTGCATTAGCAAGGACTCTCACAGCACAACACCATCACTGCTGAGATTGGACGCAGTAAGACAGACATTTAGAATTTCTTCAAGGTTCCTCAGTTAGACCCAAAAAACGTCACCAGAGCTGAGCTAGAAGATCTGATTGAGAGGAATAAAAACCTCTTCAAAGGCCTCGTCTCTTTCCACAACAATGCCTGTTTGGACTTTGACAGAGAGCATCATGGAACATTAAAAAGTGGAAGAAAGTTTGATTCTCTACAAAGAAAAAAAATTGAACCTTGATGGTCCTGATGGCGTCCAACGTTACTGTCATGAGTAGGAGATCCCACTTTAGGTGCATCATGATCTGCTTTTTCCTTCAATGGAACAATGGAGCTTCAAGTTGTGCAGGGGCATCACATGACAACTGGCTCTGTGGTGTTGTGGGGGCGTCCTTCATGACTGAGGGCCCTGCTCTGTGTGCTAATGACTGAGTTTTTCAACAAGACAACGCTGCAGTTTACAATGTCCGCCTGACAAAGAACTTCTTCTTCTTCTTCTTCTTCTTCTTCTTCTTCTTCTTCTTCTTCTTCTTCTTCTTCTCCTTCTCCTTCTTCTTCCAGAGAAATAATCTCACTTCATTCAGGAACACTCTCGTCATAGATCTGAACCATTTATTGCCAAATGGAATACAGTTATAGTTGGTGTTACAGCTCTGGTTTCAGAGTACTCCCTGGGTTAGTCAAGCAGCCTGTTTGAACTTTCCAGGGAGTGCAAAGCAGGACCCCCCCTGGGGAACAAGACACACACTTTATACATGAATATAATACGTGAATATTATACATGTATACAGACTTAACAGGAGGAGGCTGGAGTGGAGGAGGTAACTTTGAGACGCAGCAGTGTGGTGCATAGCAGTAGCAGGAATAGTTGTGAATGTAGACGTTTAAATACACCGCCTTGTTGGTCGACAGCGAGCTATGATTGGTTAAGTGGAGAGGTGTGACTCGAACGTCAGCCTGTCAGCTGGTATCGGCTGAGCGCATGACTTCCGTGTCCTGCATGAACTAACGCGAGCCGTATTCTTTTGGAGCCTCCTGTGTTCTCCCAATCTAAATCACATTGAGAATATTATGGGATGGATAGAGAGGGAGGTTTACAAAAATGGATGTCACTTCAAGACAGTGGATGCCATGAAGCATCTTCACCGCTTTGAGCAACGTTCCCACAAACCTCCTGGAAACACTCACACCAAGCATGAACAAACTAGTTTATGAAGGGATCAACGAGAACAGTGAAGCCCCTCATTATTGGGTCCATTTTTCAGAGTTTTACAACTATTTTAGGGGTGTTTCCAGGTAGCTGTGGTCTTAAACTTATGATCAGCTGACGAACAGACTAATTCACTTTGACTTTAATTGTTGTTTTCAATAAAAAGCTCACTTATTTTTTTTCTCACTCTCATTTCTTCTTTTTGCATTTTGAAACTCTGTTTAGAACCTTTTTGAGATTAAACAGTGCAAAATGTAAATTATGTACAATTTTCAACTGGTCTTAAGAGTTTGTTTACAAAGCACCTACTAGGGCTGGATGATATGGCGAAAAAAAATAATTTAAAAAAAGGATCATGATATATTTTTTCATATCCTCTGATCCTGATTGCTATCATGATTTTTATCATTATTGTTCATTTTAAACTGCTTGTTTAAAGCATCTGTGCTGACAACTGAAGAAACTAAAGAATAGATCAACATTTTATTAACATACAAAGGGGAAAAAATTTCAAAATAAACAATAATGAAGACTCCTCAAAATATAAACAGAATAGTTTGCAAAAATACAGTGTTTGACAGCTATTTCGCTGCCTTTAGCCCCAGGTTTAGCTCCATAATTGGTCATTCTGTTTACTGCTTTATCAACTTACGAACAGAAGTGGAGCAGGAAAAGGTCGACTCTGATTGGCTGTTATCTCTCACATTACCACCATGTTTGATTGATTGAATATTCTTGCTGCTGGTCATTGTAATTGATCTTAAAATTATCACGATCATGAATCACTATCATATAATCACCCAGCTCTAACACGTAACACTGCAGAAAACCGACCACTTATCACCTGGTATTAAAAAGCGTTTAAGACAACATCTTCAAAACTACTACTTCTTCTAAAAATCTAGTTTATTCAAGGGAAAAACTTCCGCTTTAGATAACTCTAAATGAAACTGCTCTTCTTGTCTCTGGGATGTTTCTTTGTCATCCGGTGTCTGTGAAGTAAAATCAACATCTCTCAGCATAAATCCAGATAATCCATGTTACAAATATGGGTGATGGGCAGAGTAAACTGGAGTCAGCCGGTTAATGTGAGGTCTGTGATGGAACTCGTGCAGGGAGAAGGAGAGAAATTAGGATGCCTATTTCTGAAAATGATGAAGTGTGACATGTGCCGAGCCCACGGCCTCCCCCCCTCCCACACAGGCCCTGAGAGGTGACTGAGGAGAGAGGAGCCGAGGAAATGCCTGTGGCTGCGGCTCTTATTTTTCCATGGCAGCGTTATAAACATATAGAGCAATAACATCTCCTCCATGTACCCTCTCTGCCCGCAGAACTGTGGCTGGCCTCTCAAAAGCTTCACTATGTTATTACCGCCTGCTATGAATGCCTGTCTGTGTGTATGTGCATACGTGTTCTTATCTGTCTTCTGCTGACTTACAAGCATCTCTGTGCATGTGTGTGTTTGCCTCCTAGAAGCATGCGACATATAATAAGTGCAAATGTTTATACCCAACAGCTTCCTGTGTAAATGATCCCCCTCGGACAAACTCGGGTAGATTCACGGGGTCTGTCACGTTGGTGTAAATATGTCGCAGAAATAGACTTGGAGGTAAATGGTGGAGATTGTGTAGAAGCTGAATGGGCCTGACTGTCTTGGAAACAGGAGTAAATGGGTCTTTGCGTGCACAGATTTGCAGCTCAGCCTCCTCCTGACCAGCGATGGTGAAGAAGTAAAGCCCAACAGCTGTACCTGTTTATGTACAGGAGGATTTTATTGATTGTGTACAGTACGAGCATTCAGAGATGAACAAATCTGTTAAAAACGTTCATCTTTAATGTTTGTGGAGGCTCAAGTTCAAGGTCCCAAGAGAGCGAGCAGGACGAGGCCCCAATCTTTAAAAATACACAATCACTGATTTATATTCACAGCACCAATCTTATTTTTTTATTTTCTCTTAATATAAATTTACTACTTTTACCCTTCAGCAAATTTCTTTGCCCCCCACTTTTTTGGAATAATGTGTCAAAATAGTGGGTTTGTTAACTAAATACAGCCTTATATGGTTTGAAACATTTCCTTTTACTCTGAGTATTAACAAACAGGAAGTGTAAAATACTCTGAGACCTTGTAATCTGAGTGTCCATACAGCAAAGGCACACACTGAAAATAATCACGATATTAAAACTGTGTCATAGGGGCGCGGATGGCCGAGTGGATGTGGCTGCGCACCATGAGGCTTGCCCTCGAGCGGGCGGCCCGGGTTCGAATCCGACCTGTGGCCCATTTCCCGCATGTCACTCCCCACTCTCTCTCCGCTTTCCGACGCTATCCACTGTCCTCCTCTATCCATTAAAGGCACAAAGGCCAAAAAAAATAACTTAAAAAAAAAAAAAAAAAAAAACTGTGTCATAGTTAAACCAGGTGCAAATAGGATCGACTTAAAAAAAAAAATAATAATAATTATATGCGATGTTGTTCTTTTTACACATTATAGCCACAATTTCTGGGATAACCACCACCCTTGCACTTGTAAACAGTACATTTCACTCTAGAAAACTCCTAACCAGCGCCATATAAAGATAAACTCAATGAAATCACTTTGTGTCAAACAGAAGTAAGATATCAGTGAAGCCTCATGGGATTGAGCTGCGTATGTTAAGCCAAGCATACAGGCACAACCAATCAGATCACATCACAAAAACCCTGCAGAGCAACGAGGTAGAAGTGACCAATCAACCCAAACCTGTGCATGAACACAAGGTGGCTGTTGTTTTCTTTAAAGTAGTCAATAAAATATCTACAAAACAGATGAAATATCTACAGTCTCCCATATGCTCTAAAAGATGACGCAGATAAATTCAGAATGACATATTTCATGATTTGTTACACAATAAAATGCAATACAGTCTCACTAAAAGGAACTTGATGAAAGAAAAAAAACTTTTGCTATTTATGAAATTATCTTTCTAAGAAAGCACAGTTCTGACAGGCAAATAGGCCAAATATAAAGTGAAGCTTGAGATAGAAGTGGTAAAGGAATTGAGATTTTTCTCTTTTTTGCCCATATTGAGTCAAAGTTTTAAAGCAAAAGCCAGCATTAATTGATTTAATGATCTTAAAATATCCACTGTTTTTCTTAAATTTTTTGACCCAATTATCTAAAAAAATAGCTGCCTTTTTATTTCATTTTTTTTCTTTTCATCTCATATTTTTGATTTTTTTTTAATCCAGAAATTTGGACATCTTATCTCATAATCTTGTCTGTTAATCTCAAAACTTTTACTTTCCATCTTAACATTTTGACTTTTTTTCTTGTAGTTTGGACCTTTTAACTCAGAATATTGCCTTTCTTTCTTATAATACAAAAAAAAAAACTCAACAAAGCCAACTTTAATTTCCTTTTTTTTTAACTTGTGGAAATTGGTTTCCATATCTTTTACTTTACTTAAAGCTCCCCAGAAAAATGTTGATTTATTTATTTGTTTATTTGTTTATTTATTTATTTTTGCTATCTATCTAATGCCTTAGTATGGAAAAGTTGCTACATCTTGTTTTAAATTTCTGTAAATGCTGCTGGAAATGATTTGAATTGGGTTTGGAATAAAAAGGATTCATATTTTCTCCACTAGAACAAACTGCAAACACAGCAGCAGTGAAGTATTCATGCTTCGCTCCTGTCCTTCAGCATTCTTTCACTGATTTAACAGGCGGGATTTAAGCTCTGTGCTCTCACCAGCTGGAGCGAACAAACCTCAGTCTGCTTCTCTCCTCACATCCTGCTTCTGACTGAATATTCTGGAAATGTTCTATCAAGATTAAAAAACTGCTTGTTGCTTCTTCTTTTTTTCATTAAGTCATCCAACATAACATAAACTTCAGTCATTGGAGAGCTAAGTATTTAAAACCTTTTCTATTTCACATATCAGGGACATTCATACTTTCTCTACTTTTGATTCTTAAACTCCAAACGCCTTTGTCACTCAAACTGAGGCTGCTGCATCATGACAAAGACTGGCTCTTTAAATGTCTGCTGACAGGAGATCCAGATCTATGAGAGTCTCTCAGGTTCTCATACACAAATCTGAGTTTGTGAAACATTTCTGGAGACACACAAAGAGCCCCAGGGATTATTGTCATAGGCAACCCCAATATTATAGAATTACAGTCAGACAGAGCGTCTCCTGGTGCTGCGCGGACAATTACTCTGCGGCCTGGAGCTCCGTGGAAAAGCTGCATTAGAGGAAAAACCTCAGCCCATCAGATGCTGCAAACAGGGAAGTGTTGGCAGATAATGTGTTAATACCCAGGAAAGTCATCACAGCAGGGCTCAGAGGGGGTCTGACTGGGCCTTATTAGAAAGTTCCTGTCCTAAAAGACTGGCAGCACGGGTGGGATTCTCTACACGATGACAGTCGCCAGAGACACACAGAAATTAACTGTTTTTTAAAGATGGAACACGTAGTTCTTGATCTATAAGCCTAACTCTGAGCTCTCTGGGTCCAAGTAAACTTTGATGTTGTTGAAAGCGTACTTCAAAATCTTCAAAGACCTTCTGGATCTCCAGGAGCTGTCACAGAAAAACCACACTTTCATATTAGATTTCTGGGGCAGAGACATCCAACACTTTGATGGTTTCTTGGCACCAGCACCTGAGGACACAATCCAGTGGTGTTTGGCGCCCTCATGTGGAGAAGTCACAACCTGCAGCTGTCATATAAGTGCTTCCTCCACTGTGGACAGTCAGTTGCCTCCCTCTGGTGGTGGTTTTTATTTTGCAGCTAAAAGTCCTGAAGATTTTTAGAAGCGTGTGTAGAAGTGAATTTGACACTCAAACAAATCAGCTGAAGGGGGCAGTGTGCACCCACCAGAGACATTTCCAGACATGATCTGAGCCGCAGGGGATACAAATTATATGGACGAAAGAGAAGCTTGTGTGTTAAACTTTTCTCACTCCCATGATGTAGAAGTTTGGTTTCAAGGTTTAAAGTTGCTCTCATGGAGGAATTCCTTGTGTTATTCAGGTTCCTATCTGCATAAGGAGGTGAGGGAAAAAGCAGTGAAAGAGTGATGCAGGATGTGTCGAGGGTTGGAAATCTGCAAAACTTTACTCAAACACTGAGGACAAGGAAAAGAGGGGGCTTCATGTGGTGGCCCTGCAGTGTCAAATATACAAAAATGGAACATGTACAGCGAAAAACAACAGGGAAGGTAGATGCCAATAAGTGAATGATTGGCTGTGTTTTTTACAGGAGGATGAAGCTTTGTGTAGTTTTTGTTCATATGTTTTCTTTTTCATTGTCTAATTCCTGTTTTTGTTGAAATTTCTTTATTGGTGATTTGAAAATCTTTTTTGTCTTGTTTGTTGTCCTGTTCTCATTCTTGATCTTTAGCTTTGTTGTCAAATCATTTTTGTAGTCATGGTTTCTTTTTTATTCTGTTATTTCTATTGTGTTCTTTTTGTTAGTTCTTATAGTTTTTTTTCTTTTTGTTTTAATGTCCTCCTCTTTGTCGATATGTTGTTGTTTTTTTTCACTGCTGTGTTCTCTTTTTTTGCTTTCTGATTTTTTTGGTTTTGGGTTATTTTATTCTGTTTCTCATTTTTGTTTTTGTGTTTGATGTCATTTTTTTTGTTTGTTTTTTAATTCTCTTGTAGGTGTCATGTTTACTTTTTTTCGTCATGTTCACTCTTTTGCTCTTGAGCTCTTTTGTAAGTTTTTTTCTCTTTGTCATGTTGTCCCCTTTGTTTTTCACTTACTCTTTTTCATATTTATGTTGTTGTGTTTGTGTTCTTTTGTGTTTTCATGTTGTCTTCTTTGTTGTGCTCTCAATTATGCTCTCTCTCTCTTTGGATTTTGTTGCTTTAATTTCTTTTCTTTTTTGCATTCTCTTGTTGTTGCCAAATTTACTTTTTTGTTTGTCGTGTTTTCTTTCTTGTTTTGAGCTCTTTTCTTTGTTGTAATGTTTTCTGTAGTCTTTTTGTTGTTGTTCTTTGTTTTTCACTCTCTCTTTTGCCTAAATGTTTTTCTGATTTTTTTTTATATGCTGTTTTTGCTTTGTTTCGCTTTTATGTTTTTGTTGTTGTTTATGTCATTTTCTTTTGAATTGCAGTGTTCTCCATGTTTTCCTCCACTCCAGTTTGATGTCATCTTCTTTTTGTTGTCATCCTGTCTTGAACTTCAGAGCTTCCGTAGACTCAGAGTGGAGGAGGGTCCTTCAGACTCACTCTGAAACAGCAAACTGAAGCAGCAGGAAAGAAGTCAGACTGACATCCGCAGCAGCAGCACAATCGGCTGACAGAGGCTTGGTGAGGCTGGTGAACACTCTCAAAGTCAACACCACCAGATCAGACCAGGAGCAGATGGACAAGAGTGACGGACAGAGAAGAGTGATACAATTTTTAGTCATTTTGTGCCAGTAACTTTCTTTTGGGATGGTGTGAATCTTTTTATCATATCTTTTAACCAGGGCTGGGACTCAATTAAAATCAATCTTATTTATAAGAGGCTTTGTAATTAATTAATCTCAATTAATCGCATGTTAATATTTAACCCAAGAACAGTAAGAATATTTTTTTTAATGGTATACAAGTGAATTAATGAATAGTGATCTGAATGAATACATAAGCTTAAGCAAACAAAACCTTGTTTATATTTTTTAAGGTAGTACTTAACCAAGAGCAACAGATCAGTGCATTTTTTTATGCCATAAAATGCAGCAGTTTTAGGAATGAACAATACAGAACTAATATCAGAGAATCAGGTAGACTTTAAAGGACCTTTCGTAAACTCAACACTGGTCACATTAATGTTACCTTCCACGCCAGGGGGAAACTTATGGTTCATTTTTGATGGTAATCATCAGGCACAAGTTCTTATGCCTGAACATAAGTTTTCTTTAAGGTCTCATAATCAAGACTGTTCAATAGACAAACTGTCAGACACTTCTTGCGCTTTTCTCAAGAGCTTACACTGGAGCAAAAGTGGCCAAAACTCAAAGCTCAAAGCAGCAGTTATGAGCTCAAATACACTGAAATGTGAGAAACCTTCCGAGGTGCAAAAATACAGTAGGTGTGATTAAAATGGGTTAAATATTTTTAACGTGATAATGATACTGTCATTAATTAATTGCAATTAACGCATTAAAGTCCTGGCCTTAATTTTTACACCAACTTAACAAAAACATCTCTGCAGAAAAAAAAAAAAAAATCACCTTTGTGAAACTTTGGTAGCTCTGTTACATTTGTGGGGTCTTCGGATTTATCGTTCATGTCTTCATTGAACAACATGACAGTAGATAGTCTTACAATAATAATAATAATAATAATAATAATAATAATAATAATAATAATAATAATAAAACCTCCAACAAAAACAAGACAAAACAAAACCATGGAATAAATTTAAGAGAAGCTAGACATTAAAAACAGTTTTAAAAAGAACAAAACATAGCTGTAGAGTTTTAACAATAAGGAAATGTGGTAAAGGGAGAAACATCAGCTTGTAAACATGTCAAAGGGCCAGACCCCTGTGAACAGCCTCCAGTGGACACTTGAGTAAATGCAGCTCTGCTACTTAATAATTTCGCCACCTGAAGCTGCCTCTGAAATGGCCTCAGAAGTAAAGTCTTTCACGTCTTCTGAGTCTGATTTTCTACTGTGAGTTTGAGAGAGAGAGAGAGAGAGAGAGCTCACACTTCCTTGAAATGAAGGGAAATTAACCCCGGCTTAAGCTGTCTGAGGGGTAAAGAAATGGCTTTAGGGTTAGGATTACTGGGATTAGGGTCCTGAGATGTAGGGGAATGCTGTGTCTCAGTGATGTCTTTATATGTGGAATGACAAACTGTTGGCTGGAGATCAGTTCATTGACGACGTCTTAGAAAGTCACAAAAACTCTTTTCTACACCTGTTTATTTTACCTTCAGTGTCGGTTTGATCATCTATTCACAACTGGAGAAAGAGTATCTTCATGTTCTGTTAACAATAATACACCTCTGATTCCAATGAAGTTAGGACATTGTGGAAAATATAAACAGTATACAATCATTTGCAAATCTGGTTTAATCTTAATTCAATTGAATATACCACAAAGACAAGAAATGTATTGTTTAAACTGATAAACTTTATGGTTTTGTTTTGTTTAGCTAGCAAATATCCACTCATTTTGAAATGGATGACTGCAGAATTTTCCTAAAAAGCTGGGACAGGTTCATGTTTCTCACTTTATTATGTCACCTTCCCTTTGAAGAACACTTAATAAAAGTTTGTGAACAGGAAACTAGTTGTTGAAGCTTTGGAGCTGGAATTCTTTCATAGTCTTATTGATGAAAAAATCAGTTGCTCAACAGACCAGGGTCTCTGTTGTATTTTGCACCTCACAATGTTCCACACGTTTACAATGGAAGACAGGTCTAAACTACAGGCAGGCCATTCTAGTATCCGCACTCTTTTACTACGAAGCCACGCTGTTGAAACAGGTGCAGAGTGTGTCTTGGTTTCATTTTCTTGCTGAAATAATCAGGGACGTCCCTGAATAAGACGTGACTTGGATGGCAGCATACACCTTTCAGTGTTAATGCTGCCTTCACAGACACTGTGACAGTTACCCATGATGCCATGGGCACAAACACACCCCCATACCATCACAGATGCTGCTTTTGAACTTTGCCCTGAGAACAATCCAGATTTTCTTTTTCCTCTTTGTCCTGGAGAATACCATGTCCATGATTTCTAAAAAGAGTTCGAAATGTGGACTTGTAAGACAACAGCAGACTTTTCCACTTTGCCTCAGTCCATTTCAAACAAGCTCATACCCAGAGAAGCTGGTGACGTTTCTGGATCTTGTTGATGTCTGGCTTTGTCTTTGCATGGTAGCGTCTGAACTGTCACTTGTAGATGTAGTGATGAACTGTGTTAACTGACAATGGTTTTCTGAAGTGTTCCTGAGCCCACATGTTAATATCCTTTACACAGTGATGTGGGTTTTTAATGCAGCGCTGCCTGAGTGGTCAAAGGTCACAGGCATTCAATGTTGGCCTTGGGCCTTGCTGCTTACGTGCAGAGATTTCTCCAGATTCTCTGAATCTTTTCATGATATTATGGACCGAAGATGATGAAATCCATCAATTCCTTGTAGTCATACGTTAAGAAACTTTCTTCTTAAACTGTTGGACTATTGTTTTCACGCAGTTGCTGACAAAGTGGTGAACCTGGCTCCATCTTTGCTAGTGAAGGACTGAGCCTTTTGGGGATGCTCCTTTTATCCCCAATCATTACACTCACCTGTTTCTAATGATCCTGTTCACCTGTGGAATGATCCAAACAGCTGTTTTTTCAGCATTCAGCAACTTTCTCAGTCTGTTGTTGCTCCTGTTCAAGCTTTTTAGGAACGTGCTGCAGATTCAACTTCATAATGAGTGAATATTTGCAAGGAAAAAAAAAAAAAAGATAAAATAAAATTAAAGTTTATCAGTTTGAACAATAAATATTTCGCCTTTTAGTGCATTCAGTTGAATTTGGGTTGAATAGGATTTGCAATTGATTGTATTCTGTAATCATATCTCTTCATTGGATGTAAAAAAAAATTTTAAATTCTCTTCTCTCATTTGCAAAGTCAACAATGTTACAGTGATTTTCTGTCTTGTCTCAGATTTCCGCAGAGAGAGGTGAGAAACACTCTGTCTAAAGTTTCTTGTTTGTTTATTTGTTTGTTTATTTGCTGTCTGAGTGGAAATAATCCCAGCTTCACCTTCAGCGTGTTCCCTCAGTGAGTCTCTCCAGGAGGTTTTTCCAGGGGAAACATTTGGAACCAGTGACCCACTCCGAGCTGAATGAGGAGGACATAACCACACCTCCTGTTACTCACTCTTTGTGGATTGGCTGCTGGGACTTCTCCTGCTCCTGGATGTGGCTGCTGTTGCGGGTTTATACTATTAAAACTCCCCTCACTGCTCCATCCTCTCTGACACTTGTTGCTGCTTCTTGCGCAAAGAGAGAGAGAGAGGGAGAGAGAGAGAGAGAGAGAGGACACCTGAACCGATCAGATCTTCCTCTTGGGATTTCCCGCGGGGAGTGATGAACTCCATCGACCCCCAGTCCCATCACCAGCACCACCAGCACACCTCCCCTACCGTCGGCTCTCTCCCTCCCAAAGGCGCACAGGAGGCCCCGGACATGGCCGCTGTGTACTGCGACAACTTCAGCAGCATGTACCACCAGCAGAGCCTGCAGGGCGCGCAGAGACCCGCGGGTTACGGCATCGGGGATTACGCATCGTCCTCCAACCCTTACCTGTGGCTCAACGGACCGGGCGTCAACTCCTCCGCGTCCTACCTGCACGGAAACAACCCGGCCTCCTTCATCCCGCCCTCCTACGGCTCCCAGCGGCAGTTCATCACCAACTCACCTGGTTTCGGAGGACCAGACCTGGGCTGGTTGTCCATCGCCAGCCAGGAGGAGCTGCTGAAGCTGGTGCGGCCGCCCTACTCCTACTCCGCGCTCATCGCCATGGCCATCCAGAACGCGCACGAGAAGAAGCTGACCCTGAGCCAGATCTATCAGTACGTGGCAGACAATTTCCCCTTTTATAAGAAGAGCAAAGCCGGCTGGCAGAACTCCATCCGGCACAACTTGTCTCTGAACGACTGCTTCAAGAAAGTGCCGAGGGACGAGGACGATCCAGGTACCGTGAACGCACCAGAGCCTTTAGTTTTGAATGTTTACATGTGGCATTAAGGTTCATCTTCGATTAACCCCTAAATGCCAAACGTGCCATATTTGATACACGAGTTTCAAAGACCTCTGTCTCATCAAGATGATAAAAAGTTTCTTTAAAAACCTGTTTAAAACGTTAAAACAAAACATATCCTTCCACCTTGAGGATTGTCATATCACTACAGTCAGCAGAAGTTGTGTTTTGGCCCTTTTCAAAATCTCATGAAATCATCCACTCATATATATTTTCAGGAAACTCGTTGCTGGTTTTCAAGAAATTGCATTAAGAATAGCATCACATTATTTTAAATTAGTGTTTTCTGCATCAAATGAATACACATTTGCTCAAATTTTTAACTAAAATAGTTCACAAAACTTCCCAATATGTCAAATGTGATACAAGAAATATACCATAAATAAAATGATAAAGCAATAATTATTCGTGGGTTTTGTTGAAGGGGTTAATAAACATCTCAGTTAAAAAAAATATATATTTTTTACAGTTTGATGGGCTTTGATGGGTCAGGTATTACAGGGTTTAATACATTTAATTCTATCTAGTGACTTAAACTCCCATTCTTCTGCAAATAATGTGAATAAAACAACCTAAATACACAAATAAAACCCAGTCAGTCATCACGCAGTGTCAGTACATTTGAGATTTTATATCTCTAATGAAAAACTGCTTTGCACTCAACTTAATATACATTGCAGAAATAAAAACCAGCAGTGTTGTGAAGTTTAAATCTAATGTAGAAGCAGAAAAGTTGCTTTTGTTATCAAACACAAATAAAATAAGTGCTGCACTGAATAAAAAAGGAGTTGTCATTTCAAATAATAGGTTTATACAAAGACTCGACCATCGAATAATGAATAAAAGTGCAATGAAAAAACTCAAAGGGATAAAAGAAAATGTTTAAGGAGACTCAATTTAGGACTCACAAACTCAACAAGTACACTTTTATTTTAAGATGTTAGGAGACTGAAAAACATGAACAAATGAGGAACAAGGAAATATGGTGGTAAATCTTTTTAATTAAGACACAATTTGTTATTTCAAAGCATATTTTACACATTGAAAACAATTCAGGGCTTAATTTCTTATATTTTGCTTTAGAATTTGACATTAATTGTGTTTATTAGGCAAATGAAGCTCCATAATAAGTGTAATAAGACTTTTTAAATTCCAACTTTTTAGTTTTAGAAAAGGTGTATTGTAAAAGTATAGTCAAAAGTATAAACATTTGATTTTCTTCCCCCGCCCAACACCTGACACCCACCTCAGTCCTCCTCATTCTTGATAAAGACATTAAGAGAACTGTTTACTTACATACATTAACATACAAGCATACACATAACGCAGTGAATATACAAAAGTAACAATGTACCCAATGGTGAAATAAAATAGAATAATTGTACATAAATACACTTATCCACACGCAAACACATACCTGCACCCACTCATTAACTTACACACACATAAATATAGCCAAGTCTACACACATGTATAGCTACAGGCATAAACATACTCTTACAGACAAAATTAAAAATAAGAAAAGAATTTTTAAAAAAAGGGACTCAAAAAAACAAAAACAAGATCCAAGACATTTTTAGAGACACAGCCTTAAATTTAAATCGTTGCTGTGTAAAAGCTCCTTATTTTGTTTTTTAAAGAATGTTAATGATGCAAAATATCAGTTGGATATTTTCCCTCAGGATTTTTTCTGATTTCCTTTTTTTTTCTTTTTGAGCACATGATAGAAAGGTGGGTTTTAATTATCACTAACAGCTTATTTCAGACTAAACTTTTCAGCCTGTGACCCCCACTGTCCCTCAGTGTGCTCAAACTCACCACCAAGAACAACACACACACACACACACACACACACACACACACACACACACACACTATGAAAAGGCAACAGCCAAACAACAATGATACTCTCCTATAGAGTGCAGGTAATTAAAATAGTGATTGTATTGGAGTAATAAAAGAAAAGCTATTATGTATTTTTCTGTTGTATAGAGCATATATCTATTCACATGTTTCTGCTGTAACTTGACCAATCTCACCTTAGAGGTCATGAGGCAAAAAAGAGAAGTGATTCAACATCTTTTATTTGCAGGTTAGGCATCAAATTTTGCCCCTTTTTGGTTTGTTTTTTCAATATTTTGACAACAAGATGAAATGTTCAGTTCAAGGACCTTGTTTTTTTTTTTGTGGAAGTTGGATGGTATTTTACATCCCCTCTCTCTTAGTCCAGGAGGTCTCAGCCCCCACTTTGGGAACCTCTGGTCCAGACTGCAGTGACAGTCTGATCATAAGTGTGTGTTTGGGAAACAAAAGGTTTAATATTTTTGAGATTAGTGTTAAAATATGAGGCAGAAGTTACCTACACTGTTAAATGTAGGGCTGCCTCAAAATTTTTTGTTGGGACAAAAAAATGTTTGGGTTTTTTTTTGTTCCAACACCAACAAAAGTTCTCTTGATGAAATGAGACGACTTGTGTTAACTTTTGTCTTAGTTTGGTTGATTTAGACTTGTTCGCTAACTTGACTTCTTCAGGTAGTTGTTTGAAATAACTAATTATTTTTGTCTCAAACTCTTTTGTTATGTAAACCCTGGAGCTCAGACAGCATGTTTCATTGCACAACTTTTCTTTGTATTTCTAAAATCGGGTTACAATTCACTAAGGCACTCTGGATATGACTTGAAAGCTGTAGCTTTACTAAACAACTGGGAGGGGCTAAGGTGGTTGTCACGTCGACATGCATCACTGATTTATTTGGACAAAGAATTTCAAGTTGAAAAGTATTTTGTATTGAGATTATGCAAATTAGAATTAAGTGTTATCATAAGAACTTCAGTCATCTTTTGTCATATTGATAAAGAATAATAAGAGAATAACAAATGTGCAAAATCACATTTTACAGTGTAGACTTGAGAAGGCAGTTAAAGAGGGGTAAAAAGAAAAATAGTGAAAATAAATAAAAGTGGAGTTAATATGGAATTAGGCCGTTAATGAAGCCTCTAAGGTTTTAATTTGTCTTTGTCATCCTCTGTCACAGGTAAAGGAAACTACTGGACGTTGGACCCAAACTGTGAAAAGATGTTTGACAACGGGAATTTCCGCAGGAAAAGGAAAAGACGCTCAGACCCGAGCGGAGCAGGAGCAGCAGCAGCTGTCGGAGCGTCGGGGGCCACAAAAGTGGAGGAAGGCAGGTCAGCATTAGGTGCCTCACTGAAGCCTTCGGACAGTCCTCAGCTGCTGGGGCCATCCTCGCCGGAGATGGAGGCCATGAACGAGAACCACAAGGGCTCGTCGTCGTCCTCGCCGCCCGGACTGTCCTCCAGCACTCCGTGTTTTAATAACTTTTACAGCAGCATGTCCACGCTCAGCTCAGGGGGCCCCAGCCGGCAGGGCTCTCTGGGACTGGTGAACGAGCTGTCCAACAGGAACATTACGGCCCTGAGCC